>CM077147.1:104751518-104967833 GCA_039583875.1 Platanthera guangdongensis | reverse complement strand
TCTGCAATCCAGGCAAGTGGAGATGCCCTATGAAGCCAGCCTTCATGCTGCTGTTGCTGCTTGCCTCTGCCCCAGCTGTTGTTTCTGTTGCTACTG
This sequence comes from Platanthera guangdongensis, assembly GCA_039583875.1. NCBI lineage: Eukaryota > Viridiplantae > Streptophyta > Magnoliopsida > Asparagales > Orchidaceae > Platanthera > Platanthera guangdongensis. The sequence goes on along the minus strand of CM077147.1, from coordinate 104,967,737 downwards.
CTGCTGCTTTTCTGTGTATGCTTCTGCTGCTGCTACTACAAACCAGTACTAGCAATAGACCTAAGGTCTCTGCTATCTACCTTTGATACTGCATACCACTGCTGCCTCCCAGAGCCCAATGCTGTCCAGCCTCTGAAGATCTGTCTAGGGCTCTGGTGCCCTTCTCATGCTGTGACCCCAGTATAATTTCTGCTTTTATTCATTCAGTAACTGCTGCTTCTGATGATGTTACTGCTGCTGCTGCTGCTGAAGACAAGGCTGTATCTGCCTCTGAATATATTCTTGCTGCTGAAGAAGACACTGTTCCATCTGCTGCTGATGAGCCCATTCCCCAGGATTTTCTGATGACAGAGGCTGTTGACTTTGAGCCTGCTGAAGTTATTGTTTTATCTCTGCTGCTGCTATCTCTCCTGAAGTTACTAGTGCTGTCTCTGAAGTTATTTCTGTTGCTCCATATGTTGTTGCACCTATTGTTATATCTGCTGCCCCTTCTGCTTCTGCTTCTGCCCCATCAGCTGCTGTTCAATTAAAAGAGGATTTGATGAAGAAGATTGATGCCTTGTATGATGCACAAAGTTCTGAATCTGAGGATTATGACACTGCTTCTGATGACTCATCTGCCACAATTGCAAAGAAAAGGAAAGCAAGAAGCAAGGCTTTGAAAAGAGTTCCTCCTGCCAAGGTTAGAGATGACAATGATGTTCCCTACTATATTCTGCATAACTGCCCAATCATTGAGCATTGGATGCAGTTCTCTAAGAACCAGCTAAAGGCTATGAAGAGAAGAGGAAGTATGAGAAAGATTCCACTCAGTTCAAGCACCATCATCCTCCTCCACCACCTCCACCTGATGCAGGTGCAGGTGGCAGCTCAGCAAGATCAGGCCCTGCTAGAAGCCAGGCTCCCTACCAACCTCATGCTAGAACTTATCAAAGGGAAAGCCATTCTAGGGGCTCTTACTCTAAAAGGGGAGGATATAGGGGAAACCAAAGAGAGACTCGGGTTTACTCTAAAGGACACTCCAGGCAGCACCCTTACTCTAGGGGAGGACATGTTCCATCTGACACATCTTCTGGTCCTTTTCCCTACAAGCTCAAAGATACTGTGACTGCCAGGACTCCTCAAGATACTTCTTCAACAGGTATGAGCCACCTGTTCTATTTGAGGATTCTGAGAAAAATCCTATGGCTTGGACTGCAAGAATGAAAGAGCTGGCTGCTTTAGATCAAATCAAGAAAGCCAAAGAAAAAGGCCTAGACACTTCCAACATCTCCACAATGTCAGAACAAAGACAGAAGGAATTAGAGAGATATGCCTCCAGCAAATTTTTGATGCAGACAGGTACATGGAGTTGCATCCAGCTGCAGTGGTTCCCAGGACATCAAAGCAAATTTTTTTGGTGCAGCTGATGATACCAGATCCAAACAACAAGCCTTAGATCCTAACAGAGAAATCAAAATGGTAAAGGCAAAGAAAAGGAATAACTCTGTAAGGTGATAACTCTTGGTTTTTCTGACTGCCCTCTGGATATCATGTTTATATATATCTCTGTGATGGTTCTCTGATGTCTAGCTGCTGTTATTTTTATGTTTTTCTAATTGTATGTTGTTGTTTTTTTTCCTATGTCTGTAAATAGTTTTCCTAACCCAATAGGGGAGATTGTTGGAACACCCTATTACTAATTTGGGTCAGGATCACTATGTCTCTAGGAACTTGTGTTTTGACCTTCTGTATAGCTTAATAGGTCAATTAGAATTGAGTCTAAGGGTTAGAAGGCTAGGATTGGAAGCTGCCCTGAAGACCCAAGTTTTTCTGGAGACTAAGTCCAGATCGTCTAGCTCAACTATTGACAGATCGTCGAGCTCCATTCGACGATCGCTGAGCTCAAACTTCTCAATATCGTCGAGCTCTGGTCGACGATCGCTGAGCTCAACTTCTCAATATCGTCGAACTCCATTCGACGATTGCTGAGCTCAGGTCGACGATTTTGACTAAGCACTGGATCCTTATCTCTGAGCTCAGTTCGACGATCTTTGAGCTCAGATCGACGATTTTCTTTGCTGCTTGTGTTTTCCAATTCGCTGAGCTCAGCTCGACGATAGTAGAGCTCAGTTCGACGATTTCAGTTATCTTTCAGAGTTCAAATTCAAATCAGATAGAAGTTATTCTGTATTTAATTCAGAAGATCTGCCAGCCATTTTCATTTACTTCTGGAGCAAGTTTCAAGGGATTTTTCAAGGAACAAATCAGTGTACTTTCCTTCAGAACATATTATGCAATTAAGGCTATAATCAATGCAGACCAACGGCTATCTTTGACAGAGTAATATCCTATTCAGACACAGAGAATAAAAGAGAATGTTTTTGAATAAAGACAGAGAATAGACAAGAACAACAAAAGAGAAGATTGACAAGAAAGGGACACCTCTCAATATACAGAGACTCTGAAAATTATTCTGTCAACAAGAATTCAGAAGAACACTCATCAAGAAGAGATCAAGTTTTCAAACATTCTTCAGATCTCTTCAGCTCTCAAGTGTTCAAGGCCAACATCATTTCAAGACTCCAGACACTCAACATTTCAGCTTGCTGAAATCATCTTTTGCTGGAGATCTATCTTTGAAGGCCTATCACCCTCAGCAAAACTCATCTTCCTGAAGATCAAGGACTCAGGGGGAGCTTTGATATCAATCCACTTAGTCTTCTCAGTTGATTGAGAAAAGAGAAGACTGCCATAACTCTCTCACCCCCTCTCTGTAAAGGGTTTTTTCAAACTCCCTTCAAAAGTTTGAATCTGGTTTTTGAGCACCTTGTCAAAAGCTCATTGGTGGCAAGACACCTGATCAAAAAATCTGATTTGGTTTTTGAGCACCTTATCAAAAGCTCATTGGTGCCCAGGACACCTGATCAACTCATCCTGCAGTGGATTCCTACCTAGGGTGGTAGAAGAGTGGATGTACCCAAGTTGGGGAACCACTATATTTCCTTGTGTCATCTGGTTCTGCATGTTTTCCTTTTGTTTCTGGCCTAGATTTTCTTGTGTTTAATTTCTGCATAGCTTAGTTTTGTGATTAGTTTTACTTCTGCTTCCCTGCTTACACTCATTACAACAATTGTTGTAAAGCTTTGCAAAAGTTTTTCTTTGTATTTTAAAAAACACCATATACTCTATTCACCCCCCCCCCTTTAGAGTATATCAGATCTAGTTTCCCCTTTCACCATGCAACTGCGACCCACTATAACATTAATGAACTCAAGAATGTCCACTAAGGAATGCAAATACACCTATTTGGGGAACCTGTGCGTTCCTGGTATTTGTGTTGGCACGATGTTTGTCGCTTACTTGTGTGTTTTATGACTGTAGGAGACTAGTGTGCATACGGGGCAGCAGGAACCCCAATATTCGATGGGACCGATGACACCAACTATGGTACCACCACCTCCTCCTTGGGTAGAGACGGTCTGATTGATCGCTGATGTGGTCTTCACAATGATCAAGGCCCAACATGAGGGATGGGGACAACCCTCTATTCCTGTAGTGCGTCCCATGCCGGTCGGCGTACTTGAGCAGACGACAAGGGAAAGAGCATCAGCTTCGTTGTTGAACATGTGCCTGAACCAAGGAGTGGACACGGTTGAGGAATACTTTCATGCATTTGTCGCGCTGAGACAACATGCAGAGTTTGTGTTTGAAACCAAGGAAACTAAAATCAACATATTTTATGATGGGCTACATCAGGAACTATGTTTTCTGTTGATGGGTCCAAAGTTAATGGGTTTCCAACCATTTGTGGAGTCAGCTAGACTATTGGAGATGGACTTGACAAGAGCCCGTCAAATGCCTGCGATCAGGGAATCAAGTTCTTCATGGGTGAGAAAGCCTGCTCACTGAAGGAGGGGAAAACACGAGATGCGTACTTGTTATACTTGTGGCAAGAAGGGACACCTTGCCTGAGAGTGTTAGGGTGGTGACCAGAAGACAAAGAAGAAACACAAGTGCTACTCATGTGGCAAAGAAGGACATAAAGCTCGAGATTGCCGAGTTGGTCGTAGATGAACAAGGAGGGAATTTCTACTTTATGTATATAAATAACTATGCTCCTGTACTGTACATGTTTTGTGTGTACGAACATGTCGTTAGTCTTTGAATGAAGGTTTCAAATGTTCTTTGTTTACTTCGATTTGTACAATACATATACGATTGGAATGGACGTGCTTGCACGGTAGTCGTGAACATGAATGAAAGTTGATGATATAATACATGGGGAAATGTGGGGCATATAGCCTGTGACTGTCGGTTGGTCAGCCAAAGGTTGAAACGATAACCGGAGCGTCAGATGCTGACAAGGGAAAGGCAGTGGTGGAGTCCACTACCACCCAGGCGTGATCCCGAGTATTAAAATTAGCCAGCAGAAGGCCATATAGCAAAGTGACATTGTCACTGACATGCGATGACATTTTGAATTGTTGTTTTGGTTCTTTCATACCTTGTTTGTAGCTTGCGTAGGATGTGTTTGTATTCGGCTTTGTCCGACGAGAGCCCTGTTTGATATTGGTACTTTTCATTCATTTCTATCTGTGGACCTCGTGTCACTGATCGATGTACCAATTCGATTAATGGTAGATAGTGTGACGGTGTTATTACCAAATGGCTGCAATGTGGCAGTTCAAGTTGGAAGTCGGGAGTTTTGTTTGAACGCATCTGTACTGTCGATATCGTAATTTGATGTGATCTTTGGTATGGACTGGCTTTCGGAGCAACGTGCCTTTATTGATTGGAATCTCAAAGAGATCACACTGGGCCAGAATACCGAGCATGAGACTAAGTTCGCTGGTATGCAAGAGTGAGCAAGACCTTGATGTCTGCACTCCAAGTCATCAATGTTGTCGGAAGAGGCGCGGAGTTATGCTTCACCCTGATTCAGGCTGTTGAGCCATAGGCCAATGTGAGTGATGCTCTGAGTGTATCAGAGTTTGCGAATGTGTTCCCTAAGGATCTTCCTGGGCTACCACCCCCAGCGATAGATCGACTTCACTATTGATTTGGTGCCATGTGCGAAACCTGTAGCCCGCTCGCCATATCGCGTGACGCCAGAGGAAATGGCTGAATTGAACATGCAAGAGTTGCTGGAACAAGGATATATACACCCAAGTATGTCACCTTGGAGCGCACCTGTTCTGTTTGTGAAAAAGAAGGATGGTGGTTTGCGGTTATGTATTGACTACCGGGAATTGAATAAGCTGACAGAAAAGAATAAGTATCTAATTCCACTGATAGATGAATTATTCGATCAGCTAGTGACATCAACCGTCTATTCCAAATTCGATTTGAAGTCTGGATATTACCAGTTGAGGATTCGGGAAGGTGACATTCCCAAGACGGCAATTGGAACACGCTACGGTCATTATGAATTCACGGTAATGTCGTTTGGGCCTAATGCAGCGAACGTTCTGAGAGTACTTGGACTTGTTTGTGATCATGTTCATTGATGATATCTTGGTGTACTCTCAATCTGAAGCTGAGCATGCAGACCACTTGCGGTTGGTGTTGCATACTTTGCGAAGGAATAAGCTCTATGCCAAGTTCTCAAAGTATGAGTTTTGGTTGTCATCGGTGGCTTTTCTTGGCCATATGGTAAGTGGAGAGGGTGAAAGAATTGGTTTCAAGATGTTCTAAACACCTAGAGGGGGGTGAATAGGTTCAATTTTTTCTGACTTAGGCAGATAATTCTATCTAGTTTAGCAATGTATTCAGCAGAAAATACAACACAGTATACACATACACAGCATTCACAGATTGCACACCAGTTTTATAGTGGTTCCCCAAATGATGGGTACATCCACTTTCCCACTTCACATATCTAGCAGTGTACTAGATTCGGCCTAACTTCCTTCCTTCTTCTCAGATCCGCAGATCTTACAACTCAGAACCAAGACTGGTTCCTACAACTCAGAGTGAATCCACACTCCTACAACTCAGGCACAAGCCCTACCTCAGCCTCTTCCATAGGCATACAACTCAGAGTGACACCCCACTCCTACAACTCAGGCAACAGCCCTACCTCAGCCTCTTTCACAGGCCTACAACTCAGGGAATAGATTCCCCTTCCTCAGGCACTCAGCCCTACCTCAGTCTTTATAATTTAGGCTTATAACTCAGAGATGTAAATCTCCTACACTCAGATCTATCACAGATCCTACAAAAATTAATGATGAAAAGATGTTGATATCTTCAACCAGATAGAGAGAGAATTGGTTGAAGGCTTCTTGATCAGTTCTTGATAGAACTGATTTCTTAAGGATCAACCTGTCTTAGATTTCTTCATAGCTTCTTGAATCTGAACAAAGTAGGGTTGATCTTCTTGATGTTGGAGTGATCTTCAATCAGCTTCCTTCAGAAATTAATCTGAATTCTTCTTCAGACTTGTTCTGAATTCTTCAGGCAGTCTGTTCAGAATCTGCCTTCACTGGATGAGAACTTCTCTCATTCTTGTTTTTTCTCTCTCTACAATCCATTGACTGTTTCTTTCTCTTCTTTTGGATTCTCAATCCTTCAGAGATTATAATTGATTGGCTTGATTAACTTCTGTTTGTTCTGTGTGTTGTATATCTCTTGTTGTTATTGATTGTTGAGAGAACATATCTATATATAGGCTTCATCCATGGTAACCAGTTGTTCCAGTTTCAAATAGTCTTCTGACACCTCTGACAGATATGACAGCAATGTCAGTAATGACAGCTGTCAAGTCTCCAGTTGCATTACTTCAGCCTACATTGGACTTTGACTCAGCAGTAGAGAATGTCGACTGAATACTTCACATGTGTCGACACACATAGTACATATGTCGACACAAGTATTTCTGTTGTCGACATAGCTTCACTTTTATTTCTCGACACAGCTTCTGTGGAATGTGTCGACACAAGTCCTGTGTGTCGAAAAAAACACTCCTTGTCTTGACAAAGTTGGTGTCGATAGAATTCTGGTGTGTGTCGACACAAGTTCTGTGTGTCGACACAGTCATTGTAGACAGAATTCTGGAATGTGTCGACAGCTTCTCTGTGTGTCGATACAGCTTCTGATAATGTCGACATAATCTGGCCCTTAGTGTCGACACAGCGTTGTCGACAGATTTTCTGTGTGTCGACATAAATTCTGGGTGTCGACACAATCTGGCCCTTGGTGTCGACACAGCATTGTTGATAGATTTTCTGTGTGTCGACACAAATTCTGGGTGTCGACACAATCTGGCCCTTGGTGTCGACACAACCATTCCCAAGTGTCGACACTTGTACTTAGAGAATTTTCCTTCCCATTCACTTAACCTACACATGATAACTCAACACAACATCAAATACAACTTGATGCATATCATTGAGTTAGGTGAGGCTTCTCCAAATCTGGTACACATTTTCCAATATACCCAACAATCTCCCCCTATTTGGAGAAGTCATAACCTTAGTCAATGATATACATCACTTATAATAAAATTGACAATATGATGTATAGAAACTTTCAATGACAGGAAAACATATAAACAAAACAAGTAAATAATATCATCACAGAATATGATACAAACATAACAAGCATGAATCATTATTTTGTTTAAACTTCACAATAATTTGTTGACAAAGATTACATGGAGTTTAAAACTAAAGATTACAATGTTATAAAAATCTAGTCAATTTATCCTAAGGCTGATCAGGCTCCTTGATCACTATGCCTTTTCCAGACTAGATCCTTGCTTGTATTGGAGCTTCAGTATCTTTAGCTGGCTTCTTGCCTTTGAGATCCTTCTTCTTAAGTTCTTCAGCCTTAACTCTTTGACTTTCAAAATAGTGAAAAGGCTTAGGAAAGTATTTACTGGGCTCTACAGCTATAGCAGGTATTTTCCCAGCCTTGTGATCCCTTCTGAACTAATGAATAACATCTTGTCTTTGCAGATACTTGTTCCACTCAACTTCATAATACCACTTGCCTCTATCATGCATTTTGTCTATGACAGCTTGCCAGGCAGTGAGTATTATATTTCTGGAGGTTGGACTCCATCTTTCAAAATTAGGCTTCAGTTCAGCCTGCTCTCTAAATCTTTTCTTTGAGAGTTGAGCTTCTTGCTCTTTATTCAGTGCTGCCTCTAACATTTCAACTTTCTCAATTATAACATTCTTAGTAGCCTCTGGATGGTTATACATCTGTTGAACAATTTGTTGAATTCCTTCAAAATTAGAAGGGGGTATATGATTTGAGCTACCTCCTGCTGACCCCTTCATGTCCTGCAGCTTGAATACCTGACTCAGCTGTATTATCATTATCACAAAGGGGTGGATATCCCAGAGTTGCTCTAACAGCATTTGTTATCCATTTTGGCATGCTCTGAGCTAGTATTGACTATCACCCTCTCCCCCTTTATGACTTCTCTCTCAATATGATCTCTTAAGTCATCTTTTTGGAACCTGATCTGATTAATAAGATCGTTGGTTCCTTCTGTATAATAAGCTTTAAACTTTTGCAGCTGAGCAGATATAATCTTCTGAGAGGCTTGAATGACATATTGAAAAGTGGCTAAATCTTCTTGAAGTTTCTTATCAAATTCTGACTTCTATTTAGCCCTTTCCTCAGTTAATGCAGTTGCATTATTCTTTAAGTCAGTAATAATCACATTATGTGATTCAGTAAGGTTATCATTCATCCTAATTTGATTTTCTAGGACATATCCTTACTTGACCACTATGTCATCAATTTGTGTCCTTGCCTCTTATTGTTGTTTGGCCAGAAAAACTACAGCATTACCTCCTTTATGGAAACAATCTGTCATTTCTTTCTTATTCTGGTTAACTTCAAATCTGATTGATTTTATGTCTTGAGCCAGAGTGAATTGAAGGTCCTTATGGCTTTCATCCATATATTTCTCTATGGATGTTGTTTGCTCATCCATTTTAATTTGTAGAGCCACCAACAGTGAACTGAAATCAATTGTTGGAGCTGAGGGTTATGAAGCTATCTGTAAAGCTTTCTTATAATTTGAGCTTTTCTTCTTGTAAACCATCAGTTTTCTCTTCTTTGCTCTTAGTGCTTCTCCATCATCAGATTCAGAAGAACTTTCTAGATTCACTGTGTCCTTTGGACTTGAGTGCAGCTCCTTATCAGCTCTTGGCAACTCCCCTGAGTCTCTGGTTCCTCCCCCTCAGTTCCTGGCACTACTTCCTCAGTTCTTACTTCTTGTAAATTAGGGAATAATTCCTCAAGAGTAAATTCTTGTTGCAGTTGAACTGGAGGAATATCTGTATCTTGAACATTTAATGGAGTATCATCTAATGCAGATGTATTATCCGTAGATACATCCTGTGCAGGGATGTTGTCATGATGTGTCTGTTCAACATCAGGTAGAAGCACAGTTAGTGTTTCTGGCTCAGTATCTAGTATAGTTTGATTAATATCATTTATTACCTCAAGAATTGTTTGAGTGGCTGTTTCACTCTCTAAGGCAGCTTGCACTTTCTCAGGAGCACTTTCTGGAGGCAAGACCTCTTGTTGAACTGGGGAAAGTTCATTGGCTCCCCCTTGAGGAGGCACATCCTGAATGTTGGAACCGGCTTTCCGGTCCCTCCTAGAGTTCGAAGCAGAATGCAACCCACACGTACTCTCCTTGCGCTACCGCCCTGACGAGAGTCAGCGACCTGGAAACAGACCGAGGGGACTCAACTTGGAGGTCCCACCTCTTACCCGGAAGAACTGTTAGTCTTCCCCTCCCTAGCCAGTGTTGAGCTAGGTGCCTGAGAGGGAAAAAGTGGGAAGGTTCAACAACAACCTTTTCTCAGGCACCTTATCGGTCTATTTATAGGTTTCTAAATCTGCTCTGCAAATATAACTTTCAAACCATCTCAAAATGACCAAAACACCCTGGACCGGGTCTGCTAATAGCCCAACTCCGCTGTACTGGAGAGCTATACGCAGGCCTCCAGGGGAAAAAATGTAAAACCATCTGGGGCCCAAAGGTAAAAATTCCCCTGATAGGTCAAAATAGATAGAGCTGTTAGTCTCCTGCGGCGAGTGGGGGAGGTACTGCCGGGCGAGACGGCCGCCATGCCCGTCTCGCCGCCTTTCCGGTATGCGAGCTCTCTCGCCCTGTAGGGTGATTTCGCCCACTAGAAGGTCTCGCCCCTCCAGAGGATCCCCCGTCTCGCCTCCTGTAGGTGGGCATCCTGCTCTCGCCAGTCATCTCTTCGCCCGCTGGACCGTCTCTCGCGAGCCCCAGGTTGTACACAATCCCCGCTCTTTTCGAGGTTGCCCTAACCTCGGAAAGATAAGTCCAACCGCGGCTCGCGATGCTAAGGTTCCTCTATGGGAATCTTGGGTGGGCCCCTCCTCCCCAGACTGCCTATAAATATGAGGAGGAAGCCTTCATTTGGGAACTCTTTTTGCCTTCGTCCTTTCTTCCGGAATGTCTCATAGTCAAAGTTTTCGTGAGCGTCTTGCGATTGTGCGAAGGCAGAACAAAGCCGGCACAGATGCCCTTTTCCCAGATCTGGGGCGTACTCCCCCCGCAGCCTCTCCGCCCTCTCGCACCAAGAAAGCGAAAGCCGTCTGCGCTCCTCTCTCGGCAGGCGCAACCTCTTCGGCCGCTCCGATAGACGCCCCGTTCTCTTCCTCAGGGGAGAGACAGGTGATTACGTTATTTTTTCTCTCCCCTGTCTCGCCTGTCTGATTATGCTTTCGCAGGGAAGTCCTGCTGATTTGCCGGTGCCGGCCGATCCTCATGACAATGTAAGTCAAGTCCCTCAGCGCACGGACTCGCCCAAGGTGGCCTCCCCACCTCTCTCGCGGAGAGAAAATCTCTCGCGAGTGGTGGGGAATCCTCGAATCCCAAGTAAGATCTTTTTCCGTTTTCCTTCTCGCCTTTTGGTTGATTTGCCTTCTTCTGCTCGGCTTGCGCGGGTTCACCCTTGTTTGTAACCTTTCACTATTTTCGCAGGCATCCACTTTGATTCTGATACTGAGGAAGCTCCCGGGTCTCCCCCCCTCTCGCCCCTTCCTCATCCGAGCGAGATCGAGGACTACCTAGGTGATCCCATGGACCCTCTGGAGTTGAAACGGAGGACTGCCCGGATGTTCCGCAAATACACACACATAATCCGCGAGATGGAGCTCGAGAAGCAAGCCTCCGACCGGCGCATGGAGTGGATGGAAGCAGATCATCACCGTCTTTCCACGATGGTGGAGGCGGACGGGGTGCTGGACGGGACTGACCCCCAGGCTATACTGAACGAGACGGATGAACATCTCCGTCTCGCGCGCCGCGGCGTGATCGCCGCTCGCGCCTTTCACCTCCCTGGCCGCCCGCCATGCGCGGGAGGTAAGGATGGCCGCTGGCGGTGGGTGCGGAACTAGGCAGTCTCAGCCCGTCTCGCCCTCCCCGGATCTCGTTTTTTGCTAATGTCGTTGTTTTATTACTGCTATGTTGTACAAACTTATTCGGACGAGACGCCCCCTTCTGCGGGACGGTTTCATTTTTTGGCTCTGGGTCACGCAATGGTCGTATCGTGCCGTCTTTTCATTATTGCAGTCTTTTCATTAGATATTATTTTATTTTATTTTATTATTCTATTAACCCTGCAATGATGGCTTGCCTCGAAAGGGTGCCTGCGGCGCCTCCGTCTCTTGAGTTCTAGAGAGAGAGTGAGAGGGGAAATGAAATTAAGAGAGAGAGAGAGAGAGAGAGAGAGAGAGAGAGGGGGAGGGAACGAGGCGTCGGGACGTCCCCTCATGTCCCGCCGCCTTACTTTCCCGCCCTTTTCTCTACCCCTTATAAATATCTTCAACCACCACCGTTCCCCCTCACTACTCTAAGCTGTTCTTCTGACCCCGGCTCCCGTTCCTCGTTCATCGTCTCGCGCCTCTCTTTCTGGGCCATCCCTTTCTGCTTTTCCCGCTTTCTCGCCAGTCATGGGGAAGAAGAAGATCGAAGAGGGCGAGGGCCGCAGCCGTTGTGGGAAACGTTTCGTCGACCACGACTTCCCTCTCGGCCGACTGCCGGAGGAAGACCACGCCCGTTTTGCTCGCGAGTACCTCTCCGATTGCTACCCGTCTCGCCCGCCTAAGGTGGGCGAGTGCATCAACACCTTCTACCCCAATGAGCTGGCTTTCCCGATCTCGCACTTTGAGGCGGGACTGAGGCTCCCCCTCTGGCCAGAGGTTAAGTTGGTGCTGAAGTATTTTGGGGTCGTCCCGGCCCAGTTCAACCCCAATGCTATCTCCATGCTGGTCGCCTTCGCTTGCTACCTGCGGCGAGAGCGCGTCGAGTTCAGTCTAACCGCTTTCCGCAAGCTGTTTGTCTACCACGCCAAGGACGACGGCATTTCTTACTTCACAGGTCAAGGCCTCAAAGTATGCGAGACCCCGAACAAGAACCATCATTGGTTGACACGGTTTGTCTTCATACGCGGGGATCTAGGAGGCATCCCCCTCGCACCGGTATCCCCTGCCGAGTGCTATTACGATACACCCAAGGTAGGGGGCGCCGAGAAGGAACTCTGTGACTTTTTCGTGGGAAAGAATTTTGAAGTTCAATACCTGCGGCGAGACCTGGACTCGCTACCTGCCGTCTTTCCGGGCGAAGGTAAACCTCTATTCCCTTCTGTCCCTGTAAAAATTTTTTCTCCCGCTCACTGTTACCATTTCTAGGAGAAAGGACCGTTCCCGTCAATCCCCCCTACCAGAGCAATCGAGCTCTCGCTCTAGCGAATATGGCGGCGGAGGCTGCGAAAGATACGCTAACCCCTGTCGCCAAGAAAAGGCCTGCAGGCGAGGGTACCTCCCGCCTCAGCCCCAAGAAGAAGAAAAAGACTGTGTCCTTCGAGAAGGAAAAACCGGCCAGGAGAAGAGAAGAGCTCGAGGGGTCTCTTTCACCTATCACCTTATCGTCTCCCTCGCCTCCTCGTCAGCCCGTCTCGCCAACCCGCGAGACGATTTCTGCAGAACCAGCCCCCACGGTCGTGCTCAGCCTCCTCCGCCTTCTCCTGGCTCATCGAGTCGCCCGGCTCCCGCCTCGCACCCCAACTACAACATGGGGCCCGTGATGGAGGATGACGCCGGCGAGCCGGTTATAAAATGGGAGCAGGATTCTAACCGAGTGTCGGTGTCCACCCTTCTCCCTTCCTGGAAGGAACAGGACCGTCCCACCGGCCACGCCTTTTCACTAGGCTTCGGGCTTTATGGCGGTCTTGGCTCCGAACCCGCTGACAACGAGGCCTCGCGGGACCTCATTCTGAGAAGCGTCCACTCGCAATTTCGCTCCCTGGAGCTCGCGCATCGCGTCTCGCGCCGTCTGGTCTTTAATAACAGGAAATGGAAAGAGGCGGAGACCGGTCTCGCTGCGGAGCGAGAGAAGTCTATTGACTTGGAGAAGCGGTTGAATGTTGCTGACAAACTCCTTGCACAGAGCCAGGGTGGCGTGGTAAGTTTCCTTATCCTTGCCTCGCCCGCCTAGCCCTTGCCCCTAATGGCTCTCTCACTTCTTCCCCCCCCTTCTCGCAGGATGCCGAGACGGAGAATAGGATGCGCTCGCGCATCGAGGAGCTGGAGGGAGAGATCGAGAAGCTGAAAGCCGAGAACCTTCGCCTTCAGAGCCGCGCGACGCCCCCCACGGATCCGTTTCCCGATTCTTCCCGATATTCTGTGGATGAGGTGGAGGCCATCTGCCGGGACTCGAACATCAAGACAGCGGAGGTCGTCCTTAAGATGATGAAGGAGCTGGGAGTGGTGCGCGCTGACGCGGAGGCGGTGACCGTCCGCGACCTGGTCCCGCGTTTGTTCGACGAGTCGGACGGCAGCGCCTCCTCTGACAATGAGTAGTGCACCATCCCTCTCAACATTTTCTTCTCGCCCTCATCTTTTTGTTTAACACTTATGGTCCTTGTTTCCTTCCTTAAAGGGAGAGCGAGGTGTCTCTGCCTCACTAATTTTTTGTTTAAAAACTCTTTATATGCTGATGGCCGTTTCCCCTTTTGGGGTGCTGCGCAATAGTCATTTAGGAGTTACTTTATTTTAACTGCTTGTTTGATTTTCCATCCTCTCGCTTAGCTTCTAGTCCAAAGGGTAGGGCTATTTTTTGGGACGCCGTTTAATTACTATTGTTATTGCCTTCCATTTCGCTTAAAAACCCGCGCGAGACATCCTGTGTTGCTTTTTACCTGTCTTGATAACCTCCGCCGGCGCTGCACTGCGAGATCATCTCGCCACAAAATTTCGGGGTCCAGTCGTCTCGCCAGCCGGTTTCGGCCACTTCAGCTCTCTTGATCCTGGGACGGGGAAAACCCTCCCTCCCGTGGCGAGACCCCCTATGGCGAGTGCCGGCCAGGGATTTTCTTCCCTGGCCCTATTCCTGGTCACCCTCTGTTTCAGGGACTATCCCTCTCTTGCCGAGTCATGGATTTTCCTCCACGCGAATTCTTACCCTTAGACTTGTCTCCTCAAGTGAGTACCGTCCTCCCGAAACACCCTCAACCACCGAGTGAGCCTACAGCCCTGCCAGCTAGGTGGGAGCCTGGTCAGCGGGTCTGCTCGGGGTCTCCTCTCCAAAACACCACCAACCACCGAGTGAGCCTACAGCCCTGCCAGCTAGATGGGAGCCTGGTCAGCGGGTCTGCCCGGGGTCTCCTCTCCAAAACACCACCAACCACCGAGTGAGCCTACAGCCCTGCCAGCTAGATGGGAGCCTGGTCAGCGGGTCTGCTCGGGGTCTCCTCTCCAAAATGCCTCCAACCACCGAGTGAGCCTACAGCCCTGCCAGCTAGATGGGAGCCTGGTCAGCGGGTCTGCTCGGGGTCTCCTCTCCAAAACTCCACCAACCACCGAGTGAGCCTACAGCCCTGCCAGCTAGATGGGAGCCTGGTCAGCGGGTCTGCTCGGGGTCCCCTCTCCAAAACACCACCAACCACCGAGTGAGCCTACAGCCCTGCCAGCTAGATGGGAGCCTGGTCAGCGGGTCTGCTCGGGGTCTCCTCTCCAAAATGCCACCAACCACCGAGTGAGCCTACAGCCCTGCCAGCTAGATGGGAGCCTGGTCAGCGGGTCTGCTCGGGGTCTCCTCTCCAAAACTCCACCAACCACCGAGTGAGCCTACAGCCCTGCCAGCTAGATGGGAGCCTGGTCAGCGGGTCTGCTCGGGGTCTCCTCTCCAAAACACCACCAACCACCGAGTGAGCCTACAGCCCTGCCAGCTAGATGGGAGCCTGGTCAGCGGGTCTGCTCGGGGTCTCCTCTCCAAAACACCACCAACCACCGAGTGAGCCTACAGCCCTGCCAGCTAGATGGGAGCCTGGTCAGCGGGTCTGCTCGGGGTCTCCTCTCCAAAATGCCACCAACCACCGAGTGAGCCTACAGCCCTGCCAGCTAGATGGGAGCCTGGTCAGCGGGTCTGCTCGGGGTCTCCTCTCCAAAACTCCACCAACCACCGAGTGAGCCTACAGCCCTGCCAGCTAGATGGGAGCCTGGTCAGCGGGTCTGCTCGGGGTCTCCTCTCCAAAACACCACCAACCACCGAGTGAGCCTACAGCCCTGCCAGCTAGATGGGAGCCTGGTCAGCGGGTCTGCTCGGGGTCTCCTCTCCAAAACACCACCAACCACCGAGTGAGCCTACAGCCCTGCCAGCTAGATGGGAGCCTGGTCAGCGGGTCTGCCCGGGGTCTCCTCTCCAAAACACCACCAACCACCGAGTGAGCCTACAGCCCTGCCAGCTAGATGGGAGCCTGGTCAGCGGGTCTGCTCGGGGTCTCCTCTCCAAAATGCCTCCAACCACCGAGTGAGCCTACAGCCCTGCCAGCTAGATGGGAGCCTAGTCAGCGGGTCTGCTCGGGGTCTCCTCTCCAAAACACCACCAACCACCGAGTGAGCCTACAGCCCTGCCAGCTAGATGGGAGCCTGGTCAGCGGGTCTGCTCGGGGTCTCCTCTCCAAAACACCACCAACCACCGAGTGAGCCTACAGCCCTGCCAGCTAGATGGGAGCCTGGTCAGCGGGTCTGCTCGGGGTCTCCTCTCCAAAACACCACCAACCACCGAGTGAGCCTACAGCCCTGCCAGCTAGATGGGAGCCTGGTCATCGGGTCTGCTCGGGGTCCCCTCTCCAAAACACCACCAACCACCGAGTGAGCCTACAGCCCTGCCAGCTAGATGGGAGCCTGGTCAGCGGGTCTGCTCGGGGTTGTTTCCACAAAGCATCTCGCCCCCGGTGCCTCACAGGGGTCACCCACACTTCCACCAAGAGAGGACATCGGGATGATGAGCATTACACAATAACAATAAAAAAAATACTGTGAAGTACAGTGCTACGGGTAAAATCTCTTCAAATCATCCCCACTCCGGGCTCGCTCGAGAGATACCCCGTCCACATTCTGGAGGTGGTACCCTCCTGACTTTAAGACTTCTTTTATTACAAAAGGACCCTCCCAGTTTGGGTTAAGTTTCCCTACCGAGGCTCCTCTACCCGCCGCGTCAACCTTTTTTAGGACCAAATCTCCTTTCGCAAATTGTTTAACCCTTACATGCTTATCGAAGTACCTCGCCATTCGGCGCTTGACTTCCTCCTGCCGGACCACCGCTAAATCTCGGAGCTCCTCCACGAGATCCAACGAAAGCCTCTGCTCTTCTTCGTTCTCTGCCCTCCATCCTTCGGCTCCTTCCCTTGCAACCACTATTCTTGGCGATGCGACCTCGAACTCGACAGGTATGACGGCCTCTGAGCCGTGAGAGAGCTTAAACGGGGTTTCTCCCGTGGCTGTGTTTGGTGTGGTTCTCAAGGCCCACAGCACAGAAGGTAATTGTTCCACCCAGCTTCCTCTCAAATTCTCCACCTTTTTCTTCAACAGATTGACGATGACCTTGTTAGCCGCTTCGACCTGTCCGTTACTCCGCGGATGGTGAACAGAGGCAAAGCGGAGATCTATCCCCAAACGAATACAGAAATCCACGAACTCCCTGCTTGCAAACTGGGGTCCATTATCCGTCACAATGGCTAGGGGCAACCCATGCCGGCAGACGATCTCCCCCCAAACGAAGTTCTTGACCACCTGCGAGGTTACCTTAGCCAATGCTTTCACCTCCAGCCACTTTGAAAAGTAATCCACCATGACTATTAGGAACTTCCTTTGGCCACTTGCTTGGGGAAAGGGGCCGACCAGATCTAGCCCCCATATAGCGAATGGCCAGGGAGCTGTGATGGTCCGCAACCTCTGGGCCGGGAGGAGCTGAAGAGGGGCGAACTCCTGGCACTTCTGGCACTTTTTTGCAAATTCCTCCGCATCCCTCCTAAGGGTAGGCCAAAAGTACCCCTGCCTCAGCACCCTTCCCTCTAAAGTTCGGCTCCCCGAGTGACTTCCACATTCCCCGGAGTGGATCTCTTGCAGAACCCTAGGAGCCTCTTCCTCCGACACACACCTGGCCAGCAATCCTGTCAGGGTCTTGCGATATAAAACTCCATCCTTCAATAGGTAGTATGCCGACTTGTATCTGGTGCGCCTCTTGTCGAGCTCCGTCGCAGGTAACTGTCCTGATGCCAAAAAGGTGATAAAGGGATCCATCCACGACCTTTGTTGGCACACTTCCATAAGTTCTCCTTCCTTTATGGATGGTCTGAAGAGTTCCGTTACCGTTCCCCCGGCCCGAGGGCCGTGCTTGGCGAGTTGGTCGGCTCGGGTGCTCTCCTCTCTCGGGACGTGTTGAATTGAGAAACTTCGGAACTGCCCTATGATGTCCTTGACCTTTCCCAAATACAGCTGGAGGGCTGGCTCCCTGACCTCGAACTCCCCTTTGATCTGACCTGCCACCACCATGGAGTCCGTCGAGGCCTCAATGTCCTGTATGCCCAGCTCCCGGGCTAACTTCAGCCCTGCAATGACCGCCTCATATTCCGCCTGGTTGTTGGTGACTGTGAAATGAATCTTCAAAGCTTGCTCAATATGGGTCCCCTCCGGACTGGTCAAAACCACTCCCCCCCCCCAAAAGAGTTTTTTCCTGACGCTCCATCCACTAACATTTTCCAAGCTGCTCGAGGGGGCGTCTCCGCTTCTCGGACCTCGACCACATAGTCTGCTAAGAAATCGGCCACCGCCTGCGTCTTGACGGCGAGCCGTGGAACGAAGACGAGATCAAATTCGCTGAGCTCTATTGACCACTTTGCCAGCCTCCCCGAATGTTCTACCCGCTCAAGATGTTACGTAGAGGGTGGTCAGTCACCACTCGGATGGAATGCGCCTGGAAATACGGTCTGAGCTTTCGGGCCGAGACGATGAGGGCAAATGCTAATTTTTCCAGGATGGGATACCCGAGTTCCGCCTTCTTCAGGACCCTGCTCACGTAATAAATTGGGAATTGTTTCTTTCCTTCTTCACGTACAAGAACCGAGCTTACCGCCTCCACCCCTACCCCCAAGTATAGGAACAGGTCTTCGGCTTCCCTTGGTCCCTGGAGTAGAGGCGTATGGGTAAGCTGCTGCTTTATGGCCTGAAAAGCCATCTCGCACTCCGCGATCCACTCGAAACCCTTACCCCCTCGCAGCATTCGAAAGAAGGGTGAGCATCTCTCCCCCGCCCGAGAAAGGAACCTGCTCAGCCCGGCCAACTTTCCTGTGAGACGCTGGACTTCCTTCGCATTCCGAGGCGACTCCAGTTCTAGGATTGCTCTTACTTTTTCGGGGTTGGGCTCCACCCCGGAGGGAGTGAGTAGATGCCCCAGGAATCTCCCTCTGCTAGCGCCGAAAACGCACTTCAGGGGGTTAAGCCTCATTTTATACTTCCTCAAGGTTTTAAAGGTTTCCTCCAGATCTAGGACATGAGCCCCGAGGTCCTTGCTTTTGATCATCAAGTCGTCTACGTAAACCTCGAGGTTCCTTCCTTTCTGTTCTCGGAAAATTCGATCCATCATCCTTTGATAGGTTGCGCCCGCATTTTTCAAACCGAAGGGCATCATGTTAAAGCAGAAGCACCCATCCTCCGTGACGAAGGTGACGTCCTTAACGTCCGGAGGATGCATGCGTATTTGATGGTACCCAGAAAACGCGTCCAAGAAACTCATAAAAGGGAAACCGACGGCTGAGTCAACCAGCGCGTCGATTCGGGGCAGCGGATAACAATCCTTAGGGCATGCTTTATTTAAAAGAGAAAAATCTACGCACATCCTCCACTTACCCTCCCCTTTTTGGACCATTACAACATTACTCACCCACCCCGGATACTTACAGGCGGACACAAACCCCGCCTTAAGTAATTTTTCCACTTCCTCTCTAATAGGTCCGGCCATCTTCGAGGCGATGGCCCTCTTCTTTTGTTGTATGGGGCGGGTGTTGGGGTCCAGATTGAGGCGGTGACAGGCGACGTCTGCATCGACCCCCGGCATGTCCGCGGCGCTCCACGCGAAGACGTCAATATTGTCTTTTACGCAGGTCCTGACCTTCTCCCGGTCCTCTGGGTTGAGCTCGCCACTGATCTTTATCCTTTCTACTCGGCCTTCCTTGGTGCGTATTTCTACCTCCAGGACCTCCACCGCAGCTTTCAGCCTGGATGGTTCCTCCTCTTCTTCCTGTTCTGCCTGCTTACCCTGCTGCTGGACTTTGTCTTCTACGTTGGCCATCATTCCCTCTTCCCCCGGCTGCTCTGCCTCCCACCTGCTCGCGCCCTCTTTTCCCTGCCAGGAGGCTCTTCTCTTTTCTGGACGGGTCCCTTCTCCGGGCGATCCGCCCACCTCTTCCGTCTTCCTCTTCTCCTTCCTTCCTCCCTCTTCTCTTTGATCTACTTCCCCTTCTGCTCCCGTCTCTCCTCCCTCACCTTCAGCTCTTCCCCTCTCCCTTTCCTCTTCCATCCCCGTCTCCCCGAATTTCTCTCCCGCCATCGCTGGCTCCCCGCAATGCCTCCAACCGTTACTTCTCCCTCTCCTCGCTCTTCTGTCATCCCCGTCTCCCCGAACTTCTCTCCCGCCATCGCTGGCTCCCCCGCAATGCCTCCAACCACTACTACTCCTCCCTCTCCTCGCTCTTCTGTCATCCCCGTCTCCCCGAACTTCTCTCCCGCCATCGCTGGCTCCCCCGCAATGCCTCCAACCACTACTACTCCTCCCTCTCCTCGCTCTTCTTCGCCTCCCTGTTCTTGTTGTAATCGCTCCATCCTCTTTTCCAACTCCTCTGCGTCCCCCTGCCAGGAGATTGTGTTTACTGCCGTCACGTAGCATTCCCTTGCTGCCTTCGGATCTCCTCGTACCCTGATTTGGGTACCTCCAGAATTCAGCTTCAAGCATTGGTGAAATGACGATGGAACGCATCTGAAAGCGCTGATCAAGGGGCGCCCAAATATAGCGTTGTAGCTACTGGGGGCATGCACTATGACAAAATGGCAATTTCGGGATAGTCCTCCCAGGGTTACTTGGAGTCCTACACCCCCCTCAACCTCTTTCCTTTCTCCTGAGAATCCAAACAATGGTCCATCCGCTGCCAGTACCCTCCGTGCCTCTACCCTCATTGCATTGAATGCCTTCTTAAAAATCACGTTCACCGAGCTTCCATTGTCCACCAGGATCCGCGACACCGTGAAGTTCTCGATGGCGGTCCGTATCACTAACGCGTCACAAAAGGGGTCCTCATGGTCGGGCATGTCTTTTCTTGAAAACGTGATCTTTTCATCGGGAGGAGGGGATTGTGACGTCGAGGCGACACTTCGGCGGTACATAGTGTGAAGGCTCGCCTTTCGGGCCGCCTCTATCCCCACTCCCCCATTGATCACCCCAACCAGCCCGCGGTCCCCTTCATCCGCACGATCCACACACCGATCCTCTTCCCCTGTAATCGTTACTTCCTCTATCCGCACTGGCCTTGGATGTTCCCCAGCTCCTCGAGTCCTCCTTAACTCCAAGAAATCCGGGCAGGTAGCCGTTGCGTGACCTTCCTCCTCGTGGAAGTCACAGTAGGGCAACGCCACCCCCCCCCTCCGGTCTCCCTTCCTGAGGGTCCCTCCTTCTCCCTGCTCCTGCTCCTCTTCCTCTTGCCCGGCCCCTTCCTCTACCTCGGCCGATGGCCATGGCCTGCTGCGGAGGAGGTAGGGGCGGTCTATGACCATACCCCCACCCCATCTGATTGAACCTTCCCGGTCCTCCTTGTTGATTTCTTCCCCCTTGGGGAAATCCTCTTCCTTGCCCGGGGGCCGTCCCCCCTGCTGCCTCCATCCCAGCTCTGGATACGCCGGCGCCCTCGGCTCGTCTCTTCTCCTCGCTTCCTGCTGCCTCCCCCCTGTCTCCCTCGACTCTATCTCGGTCAGCCTCGCCAACTTTTTCGCAAAAGCTGGGTTCGCCGCCTCCATCGCTATTTCCTTGGCCGCCTTCTCCATCAAGCCCTCAAAGGAGAGCGGAGCCTTCCGGGTGAGGCTCATCTTGAAGAATCCTTCCCGCAGTCCCACTGTGAAAGCCATCTAGAGGGCGAAGCTCGGTACCTCCTGTATATCCAGAATCTCCTCTTGGAACCTATCCACGTACTGGGCCAGGGATTCATCCGCCTTCTGCTTGATCAAAAAGATCGATTCCGGGTTCTTCTTCCTCTTCTTAGATGTGGAGAATCGAAGTTGGAAACTTCTACTCAAGTCCTCGAAACAATATATCGAGCCTGCCGGGAGTTGATGGAACCAGTCCCTAGCTTTGTCTTTCAGAGTGATCGCGAAGAGGCGACACTTAAACGCGTCCGTCATGGGCCTGATTGAGACAGCGTCTTCGAACCACTGCAGATGATGGAGGGGATCGTCCTTCCCTACATAGTAATTCATCTCGGGCTCCTGAAGCCCTCCGGGACCGGAGCAGACAGGACTAGCTCGCAAAAGGGGGACCCTCGCGCCGCCGGTCTCGCAACCCCTACTCGCGCGACGACCTCCCCTGGCGCGATGGTACTCGCCGGACTTGGGAACAGCTCCCTTCCCGCCATGTCCCTCCCGGTCCCTTCCAGCATCACCTCCTTTCCCGGCCTTCTCCCCGGGGCGTCTTCTCCGACTCGCGCCGAGACGAGTTCCTCCTGAGTCGCGAGAGCTGGCACCGTGGGCAGTGGAGTTGAACAGTCTCCCTGCCGCGAGATCCCTTGCAATAGATCCATGATCCCCTTGATCGAAGCCAGGAACTCCGTTCTCCCTACATATCCCCCCTGATTATCTGACTCCCCTCCTTCTCCTTCTCCATGATCTCCCGCCATGTTGGTTGCTCAAGGTTCTTCTCTGAGGGCTGCGTTCCACGCTCACCGCACCAAAAATGTTGGAACCGGCTTTCCGGTCCCTCCTAGAGTTCGAAGCAGAATGCAACCCACACGTACTCTCCTTGCGCTACCGCCCTGACGAGAGTCAGCGACCTGGAAACAGACCGAGGGGACTCAACTTGGAGGTCCCACCTCTTACCCGGAAGAACTGTTAGTCTTCCCCTCCCTAGCCAGTGTTGAGCTAGGTGCCTGAGAGGGAAAAAGTGGGAAGGTTCAACAACAACCTTTTCTCAGGCACCTTATCGGTCTATTTATAGGTTTCTAAATCTGCTCTGCAAATATCACTTTCAAACCATCTCAAAATGACCAAAACACCCTGGACCGGGTCTGCTAATAGCCCAACTCCGCTGTACTGGAGAGCTATACGCAGGCCTCCAGGGGAAATAATGTAAAACCATCTGGGGCCCAAAGGTAAAAATTCCCCTGATAGGTCAAAATAGATAGAGCTGTTAGTCTCCTGCGGCGAGTGGGGGAGGTACTGCCGGGCGAGACGGCCGCCATGCCCGTCTCGCCGCCTTTCCGGTATGCGAGCTCTCTCGCCCTGTAGGGTGATTTCGCCCACTAGAAGGTCTCGCCCCTCCAGAGGATCCCCCGTCTCACCTCCTGTAGGTGGGCATCCTGCTCTCGCCAGTCATCTCTTCGCCCGCTGGACCGTCTCTCGCGAGCCCCAGGTTGTACACAGAACTTGATCCAGTGGGATGGTGTTTTCTGGAATATACAACCCCTGCAACTGACTATCATCTACATTCTTAGGAGCAGATGATTTCCTTGTAGATTCTTGTTGATCTTCATCTAAACTGAAGATTACTTGTTCTTCTGAATCACTAGAAGATTCAGGCTTCCTTGGGGTTGTCTTTTTATTTTTCATTTGTGGGTCTTTCTATGGTGTAGAACCATCTTTTGTCAAAACTCTTTTCCACCTTGACAGTATTTTCATATCCATTCTTCTCATATGATTTATTCTAGATCCAGTGGTGTGGTTCAGCACTTCAGGAATATTTATTGCCAGATACAGACTCAGTATCCTACCTAGATTAGGTTTCTTTAGGATTTCCTTGATCTTGTCAAAAATCACTGCAGACCAGTTAGTTTTTATTCTGAAAATAATCCTGGTCATCAAGTTGAACATTTAGGCTGAGATCCTATCATGTCCACTTGGTTTGCAGAGAATTACTTTTCCAATAATTTCTGAAAGAAACTTTCCTTGTGAGTTCATCCCTTTCCTCTGCATGGATGATTCAATCTAAGTTGTGGGATCTACGCCACACCATTAAAGAGCTTCTTTTGTCATTGAAGATGTGACTTCATCATCTTCCTGAGTCCTAGGCAATTGGAGTGTCTTCCTCGGACGCTTTTGGGTAAGTTTCACCTTGCATCCTTGAATTGATGACCTAATCTTCAATCCAGTTGAATCTAAGGTTGCTTTTGTATAGAATTCAAGATCCTTAGTCTTCCAGATCTTGGTAGGTTCTGAAACTAGATATTCTAAACAATTTTCTTGAATTAGGGTTATCACATCTCTAATCTCAGTTGCCTCACTCTCAAAAGCATTGCGAACTAACTCATAGCCTTCGTTGATGTTGGTCTCCAACTTTGGCTCCATTGGTGATAAGAAATTTGAGGAGAAAAGAGATGAAGGATTGTCGACTCAAAAATTTGGTCTCGAAAATGTTGAGAGCGTAGTCGACAAAGTTGTACTGTGACTTATTTATATGTTTGTCAACACAGAAGGTCAAAAGGCGGGGTAATAGATACTTAATGTGTCGACACTGTAGAGATTGTGTCGGCACAGACTTCTAATGTCTCGACAGAGTTAGACAACACTATGTGTCGACACAGTTTGCGATGTGTCGACACAGACTTCTTAATAGTCAACTCTAATATATGTGTGTCGACACAGACTTCTGTATGTGTCGACACAACTATCTATATAATAGAACTTTTATGTGTCGACACCAAACTCTGAGTGTCGACACCACTATCTCAACACTATTTGTTGTGTCGACACAACTTATCTTAAGTGTCGACACAGATTTTCATTTGTGTCGACATGAACTATTATATGTCAACATTGACTTACTTGGCCAGAATTACTAAGTTACTCTAGGTTTAACATGTCTAATTTAATTTTGAAATAATTGAATTTAGTTTCATCTAGTGGTTTAGTAAACATGTCAGCAATTTGATTATTAGTGGTGACAAATTCCAATCTAATATCTTCTTTTTCAACATGCTCTCTAATGAAGTAAAATATAATTTCTATATGTTTTGTTCTGCTATGTGATACAGGATTTTTAGCAATAGAAATTGCACTTGTAGAATCACAAAATAGTGGAGTTCTACTTACATTGAGACCATAGTCTTCAAGTTGATGTTGAATCCATAAAAGTTAAGCACAGCAGCTGCCTGCAGCAATATACTCAGACTCTGTAGTGGAAATTGACACACTAGTCTGCTTCTTACTGCTCCATGATACCAATCTACCACCTAGAAACTGACATGTACCAGTGGTGCTCTTTCTATCTTCTTTACAACCTGCAAAGTCTGCATCTGAAAAACCAGTTAGTAGAAAGTCTCTATTCTTAGGGTACCAAAGACCAAGATTAGGTGTGCCCTTAAGATATCTCAATATTCTTTTGACTGCAGTATAATGAGATTCTTTAGGCCTTGCTTGGTACCTAGCACAGATACATGTAGCATACATAATGTCTAGTCTACTGACAGTTAAGTATAGGAGGGAGCCAATTATCCCTCTATACAAAGACTCATCTACAGGTTTTCCTGCATCATCTTTACCTAAAGGCATACATGTCCCCATTGGAGTTCTCATGGTGGTGGATGACTCCATACCATATTTCTTAATTAACTCCTTTGTGAACTAAGACTGTGATATGGACAAACGATCATCAGTCTGTCTTACTTGGAGTCCCAAGAAGAATTTCAGCTCACTCATACTGCTCATCTCAAACTTCCCTTACATAAGTTTTGCAAACTTCCTACAAAGGTTATTTTTTGTAGATCCAAAGATTATGTCATCAACATAAATCTGTACTAGGATCATCTTGCCCTTTGACTCCCTAAGAAATAGAGTCTTGTATATTTTCCCCCTTGAAAATTTATTTTCAATGAGGAAAGTAGACAATGTTTCATACCAAGCCCTAGGGGCTTGTTTCAAGCCATATAAGGCTTTCTTAAGTCTATAAACATAATCAGGATAAAGTGGATCAACAAAACCTGAAGGCTATCCAACATAGACTTCTTCATTCAAATTACCATTTAAGAATGCTGACTTGACATCCATTTGGTATACTTTGAACCCTTGGAAAGCAACAAAGGCAAGGAATAGCCTTATTGCTTCCAACCTTGCCACTGGGGCAAAAGTCTAATCAAAGTCAATGCCCTCTTCTTGTCTATACCCTTTGGCAACCAGTCTTGCTTTGTTTTTCACTATGATGCCATTTTCATCTAGTTTGTTCCTATAGATCCACTTTTTCTCTATAATGTTATGATCCTTTGGTTTTGGAACCAGCTCCCAAACTTTACACCTTCTGAATTGATTCAGTTCCTCCTATATTGCATCAATCCAGTTGGAGTCTTGTATGGCTTCTTCAAATCTTTTTGGTTCCAACTATTATAGGAAACTTGAGCAAAGCACAGTGTTCATGTGTTTGCTTCTGGTTTGCACACCATGTCTGGGGTCACCAATGATTTGTTGTGCTGGATGATCCTTTAGATTCCTTATTGCTGGAGGCATTCTATCAGTAATTTGAACTTCTTCAATTACTTCATTATGCTGAACTTCATTGTCTTCAATATCAGCTCGTGGACCTTGTACTCCCCCTGGACAGCAACCATCATTTTCTACATCCTACCTTGCAGTTTGGTCTTCATTAATGGTCAGCATGTCCAACTTTTCTTTTAAACCTGATGAGCTACAAGGATTGCTAGACAACTCACAGTTAATTAGCTCAGATTTATCAAACACTACATGAACTGATTCTTCTACAACTTGTGTAGTCAAGTTGTAGACCCTATATGCCTTACTGTTATTACTGTACCCAACAAATATCCCATCTTGGGATTTGGCATCAAACTTAGTTAGGTGAGACTTGCCAGTGTTAAGCACATAATACCTGCTACCAAAGATCCTAAAGTAGGATATGTTTGGTTTTCTGCCCTTCATAATCTCATAGTGTAACATCCCATTTCCAACTAGACCCCTAAGAATGGTTTTAGCCATGACTAGGTCATGACAAACCTTAGGAAGCCAGGAATGGGCCAGGAGATAGGGGACAAAAAGGTGGGAGACCATCATGGTCTGCAGATAGTAGAACTCTAAACAATGGCTTAGGATGACCATGGGCTACACCTTAACCCCAAGACCCTACCACAACACCCCTAATACTTGGGAGACCCATTAGAGCCAAAAGGACCCATTAGGGTCAACCCAAGAGGCCCAGTTGACCAAGGTCAACCCTAGCCCTAAATGGGTCAAACTAGCCTACTTAGGGCCAACTGACCTACTCCTAGCCTAAAGGACCCCTCCTATGCCCTCCTAACCCTAAAGTGAGGTCAATGGGATCACTAAGGACACATTGGGGTCAGCCCTAGAGGCCAGGTTGACCCAGGTCAACTCAAGCCCTAACCTGGTCAAAGTACCCTTACTAAGGGTATGTGACCTCCAAAGTACAGGGTAACACTACATAACCCTACCTAGACCCTAAAGGAAGCCAATGGGTCACCCAGGACCCATAGGGGTCAACCCAATTGGTCATGTTGACCCAAGTCAACTCTAGACCAAAAATGGTCAAAGTGCCCTTGCCAAGGGACATGTGACCCCCAAGATGCCCAACCAACCCTATTCAAGTAACCCTAGACCTCAAGGGAGCCCAATGGGCCACTAAAAACCCAATGGGGCCAACCCAGATGGTCAAATTGACTAGGTCAACCCTCATTTAGGTCAAGTCAAACTTAACCCAAAAGGGCTAACCCAAGCCCAAGCCACTTCTCCCTTAGGCTAAACCCATTCCCATGACCATCATAATCAAGTGGGCTGCATTTAGCTTGTGAGGTTGACCAGTCAACCAGGGGTGACTAGGAGAGAGAAAGGAGCCCCCCTCCATGATAATGGAGGAGAGAGAAAATGAGGAAGAAGAAGGGGAAGTGAGAGGCCGGCCAAGGAAGGCTAACAGCCACCAAATATGGCTGCAATCAACTCCTCTAGGAGAGAAGAGTTGATTCCAGCCGTTTCCCGGCCACCAAGGGGTGGGTTCAGCCCCCCTCCACACAACCCGAGCCACACCTTTAATGGTGTTAATGGCCATTGAAGAACCAGCCTCCCCTCTCCCCCATTTGCCATTTAAACACCTTCAGGGAGCCGAGGGGATCATTTTAGAGCGTTTACCTGGAGGAGACGAGCCATTCCACTGTGTAGTTTCAGAAGCCGAGCGCCGCCGCTGTCGTCAATGGCATCCCGCCGCTCCTCTCGCATCCAGGCCGCCAGGAAGGTCCTCCTCCTCTCCTTGACTCGCGGGTAGATCTTAGGACTCTTAAGATTTAAGTTTCGGGCTCAATTGAGCCCGATCGAATCCAGGATTTCTCCATGTTTCGGCAAGAAATCTTCTTGCTACAACCGCCGGAAATGCCTCTCCGGCGGCAGAGCCGCCGCCTGGCGGTAGCCACCACCTCAACGGAGGTGTTGGTGGCGATGGCCGGCCGGGGAAGGGGCTGGATCGCCGGCGGCAGGGCTTGGAAGTGGCTCCAGGCGGGATGAATCCTGGCCGTCGGCTCAAGGAAGAAGATGAAGGGATTCCGTCCCTTTTGCTTCAAGATTCGTGCGGGCCTGATAATAAACTATAGGAAATATGTTATATTAATGCAATTTTGTCACAGTTTTTGATATTATTGGTTTTAAACTTTAAAAATACTTAGGCGCTTCTGGTGGAAAATACTTCAACATGAAAGTTGTAGTCCCTTGAGTCTACTTTATTTTAAAATTAGTTTGAACCCATTTGGGTGTAAGTTCTGACCAGGACACCCATTTTGGTGGGACATACCGTTAGGGCTAGGCAGTCATTAAATTGGGTGCCCACTATTCACCCCTAGCCCAAATTAGCTGAAATTTTGGCAGAGAGTCTAACCTCGACATACCTAGGGCCTGCCCAAAAATGGGAATTTTTGGCGAAAATATTTCTATAGTTTTTGTAAATATTTAATAATTATTTGGTAAATTAAATAGGTGCCCTAAACACCTCCAAACCCTCCCAAATTTTGGTGAGTGGTCCCTGGTTTCCAATTAGGTACCTGTATAAAATTTCATTCAATTTGGAATGTGTTTTGAATAGGTTTTGACCCAACCCTAACTACACCTTTATGAGGGCATTTTGGTCAAAAGTTGCACTTTTGGTTTTGAGTGACCAAATCACCTCAACAGAGGCTGAGATTTGGGCCACTGGCTTGTTATAGCACTTATCAACTCCCCACGGAATATGGGGTAGGGAGGAGTAGATTTGCCCTAAGTTCCTAGGTCAAACCCTAAGGAGGGACCTTTTGGCCTTGTGAAGGGTATGAGTCCTAAACACCTTGGATGAACTCCAAATTTTGCAAGGAGGTTCCTAGGATATATATAACCCTCTGTGAAAAATATTAGCTAACTTTGAAAATGGTAGGGCCCCCAAAACCCTAACCCTAGCTTAGGTCCTAAAAATTTGTAGTGTGCGTTTAGGTTAGCTAAACATCTTGAAACTTAACCAAATTTGGGTAGTGAGGAGATTAGGGTATTTTGAGCCTCTGATAATTTACTTGAGGAATTTTGGACAATATTTATAGCACTTCATTTATAATCAATAGTAATGCCCTAATTAACATTTTGGCTATTGTGGTCTCACTGCCCATAGAAAGGGTATGAAACATGGGCAGAGTCAGTTTTAGGCTATAATAATCTTGTATGAATTTTGTTAGAATTTTTGGATATCTATTTAGGGCATCTACTTCACAAGTGCTTTATTTTGATTACATATTAAATAATTCTTGTCAGAGCCCATTACTTACTGAAAAATCATGAAACTTGCTGCATAGTGGTTTTAGCTCAATGTTATCACGTGGGAATTTTTGTGGAAATATTTGATGACTGATTAGCATACTTTGTTCATTAACCCTTAAATTAGAAAGTTCATAAGAAAATCAAATATAGCCTTATTCCCAATTGGTAAATTATGAAACTTTCTCTAGGGTACTTGTAGGCCATCACAATCATCCCTGAATTTTCTCTGAATTTTTGGAGGTGTTATTACTATATAATCTTTTAAAATGACTTTTTATGGTGCATCTTTGAAATTACATTTAAAGGACTAAACCTTGCTGAAAAATTGGAAGACTTAGGATTTAGAGTTGATTAGGTATTTTGTAATTATCATAAATTTAGTGGATTATTATCTTGTCTAAAAATGGTACTTCATGTTCAATCCTGGGCCTTTTGGGACACTAGAATAAATAAATTAATTATCAGACAAATTAGGAAAATTATGGATTTCTGGATTTATGCTCCAAATGTCTTTTTAGATCTCTAATAATTATCATAAGGGTACTGGATGAAAATTTCATGTACTTCCCTTTTTACGGGTAGTGTAGCTTAAGTGGTCTGCATATAACAAAACTGCAGGATTTCATTTGGATGTGAATTAGGGCACGCATGATGGGTCTTGGTGGTTTGCTGTAAGGACAAGTGGAAGGGGCTGCATCTATGAAAGATGGGTGAGTAGGGCGTGGTTTTGTCTAGGGTTTATAGGCGTTCGGGTCCGACGAAGATCGTCCCACCCAAGGAGAGTTGGAGTCAAATCACCCTAGGATTAGCATATCGAAATATGAGAAAATAATGGGTAAGGGAATCAACCAATAATAAAATAAGTACCTTGCGAAAGGGAACGCTGGGCGTAATCCCAACACAGTTCCTAGTGCCCCTTGAGAGCCCTTCACAGGGAATACCGGGGGCAGTCCTGGGTTAACGTAAACTGTTTAACAAGCTGAAAAGAGTAACTTAGTAATTAGGGTTGCACATTCCACAACACTGATGGCACCAGATGTTGGTTAGGAGCTTTGGCTCGGAGGGTTAAAAGGCGGACTTTGGGTCCGGGGAGCTTCGGCTCGATTGCTTAAGTCGGACGTGTTGGACCGGGGAGCTTCGGCTCGATTCTTGATTACGCTAATTTGCATGTGCATAACAGGAAAGGAAATTAAGGTGGTGGGTCTTCGGTATTGGAGGGTCGATGCACCGACGCCAATACGTTGACTCGGCAAGTGTGGTTAGCACTTCGCCAACAGAAGTCCGGTGCGCCAGCCGGCAAGAGTACGCAAGAGTCCGCTTCGTGCACCAAGCGTTGAGGCGTACGATAGGTCTGACCGGTAGTGCTTTACTGGTTTAGAGGTGGGAGAGGCCCAACCCACCGCTTCCGTCTGCCACTACGGAGGTATCCTGGGAGGTTACGGCTCCAAAAAGGGGGAACTAAAGGTCTGTGTGCACAGAGTCGGGTGTGTGTGTTGCACTTGCATGTCCATCATACCCACTTGCATGTCATAGCATATTCGTTACCTTTAACCTTGACACCTAAAGTATAAGTGGAATGGGATGCTTATACTTTAGGACCTGCTACACGACCCCTTGGTCTATAAGCTTGTGTGGGCAAGTTTATAAATTAAGGTTAAATTTGGATATATATATTTGTTGTTTGATAACCGACACCCCATCGTATAAATTGGTATGGGACTTTTTATACGATGGGAGCCTTGCAGAAGACCCCTTGGCTTATGTGTTTTTCACATAAGGGAAGGTTACATTTCATACTTCAGCTTATGTCTATAGGATTGCTAGTATAGGTCCGCTGTCACTTGCTTTTTGGTTTTTCTCCACCTTCAAGTCCTCCCTTTTCTTCCTCTCCGCTCGGTGCCTAGGAGCCATGGTGGAAGGGGGCGGGGGATGATAGGACTTAGTCTTTTAGACTAACGGTTTTCAAACCGCATCATTTAGGGGATCGTGGAGACCATCATGGAGGAGCAGTCCCAGAGACCGGTGTGCTTGGAGGTGGGGCAGTCTAGCTCCGGAGTTTATACAGCCGGGACCGTGAGTCTCGACCTTGAGTAGTTTTCTACTTTTGTTTCTGCATGAGAGATCTTGTAGTGAGGCTATGATGTACCGGGCATAAGCCTGCTTTTGCTACTCTGATGTTATTTTCTGTGAACACTCCCTTCGTGGAGTTATATTTACTTATGACATGTGCTTCTCTGTGGACTGCAGTTTCTGTTTCCTTCATTATTCTGCTACTTTTCTGTGATCGAATTGGCCGGCAGAATCGTCGCTTTGTGGTGATGACCCTTCAAGGCATGAAGGAGTCACCGCAAAACGGCAGTTCTAGGCCTAAGACCCCGGTGTCGAAAAAGGAAAAAAAAGGGGGGTCTTACAAGTGGTATCAGAGCAGACCTCGATCGAAAAGTAACAGTCCACAACCCTAGGCCACCCCCGTGCGAGTTTAGTTTGGGGACAAACTAAGCAACGGAAGTAGTGGTGTGCCCATACGGGGGGAATCACATGTAAATTGTCCACTTTCATTAGGCATTGAGTCGATTACCTATTAATGTAGCTCGTTTTGCAGCCCCCAGCTCAGCCCACCCCACAAGGTGGAGCTCAGCAGACTCCAGACATTGCACCACCTCCCATGGTCCCCACACCTTTCCTCCAGTCAGACATGGGGCAGACCCTTACAGCTATCCTTGAGGCCTTCCGGGCTCAGCAAGCTCCAGCCCAGCAGCCAAACCCAGGGGCCAACTGGATGAGCACCTTCCGAGGACTCTCTCCCCCATCATACTTGGGGACAGAGTCGGCAGTGCGGACAGAGGAGTGGCTGGATGTTATGTACGAGATGTTGACTGGGATACGATGCCCTTGGGAGGAGAGGGTGGCCCTGGTGGTATCTTGCTTGGAGTCCCATGCTAAGAGGTGGTGGAAGACGCTGTTGGACACGACTTTTGCTGATAGGGAGATTGCAGAAATCACTTGGGAAGAATTCAGGGCCACGCTGCTGGAGCACTTTGTTCCTCAGTCAGCCAGGGACGAGTTGGAGGAGCGGTTCTTGCAGCTGAGGCAGGGCACCAGGACAGTGGTGGAGTACCACCGAGAGTTCGATCATTTGGCCCGATATGCGGGCTCCTATCAGCTGGACGAAGCAGGTTACGTCAAGAGGTTTTATAAGGGCCTAAAAGAGGAGTTGAGGGAGGCCCTGCTTTTTGTCTCTGACGGGCCCATCTCCCGGATTTTGGAGATGGCGAAGAGGATTGAGGCCGACTGGCACACCACTCGGGGCCGGAAACGGCAAGCGGAGGACAAGGGTCGGAGGGCCCGAAATGATCAGCGGCGAGGCACCATACCAAATGGAAGGAGGGCAGAGGAGCAGCCTCGTCAGGAGTTGAGGCAGGAGCCGAGAGAGCAGGTGGTTTTGGCCCCTCAACCTCTCCGGATCCAGGAGATGCAGAGACCCCGGGGTATGGCGTATCCCCCGCCGGAGTGCTTCCATTGTCATCAGGTGGGACATCTCCGGAGAGACTGCCCTATGAGGGGGGCACCACCTCCAGCACCACGGGGTGGCCCACCGGCCCAGCATTTCGGAGGTCGAGGACGCGGCCGAGGACGTGGTTACCAGGGAGGCGACCGCAGGCAGAACGGGGAGCAGATTTACGCTTTGGACTTAGCACAGCCCCGGAACCCGGACAGGATTATTGCAGGTATGAAAATAATTTTAGTTTGAATTATTCCCTGCTCATATTAAGTAATGATAGAACTACTACACAACCTAGGTTAGAAAACCTTACACCCAAGTTCTTTCTTAAAACTGATTTAGGAATGGTGATGGTGGGCGGCAAGCCTGCCCATACCCTGTTCGACACGGGGGTGTCGCACAACTTTGTGTCGGAGGATTTCGTCAAGGATCTGGACCAGATTCGACATTATACAGGATTACCCAGGAGGGTGCGTCTCCCCAATGGGATGGAGATCCAGTCCACTGAGAAGTGCCTCCTGGAGGTTACCATAGACGGGGTGACACTCGAGGCTCCGGCGACAATCCTGAGAATGCCGGACTTCGACCTTGTCTTGGGCATGACATGGCCTGTCTGGAACCATGCTCAGATTGACTGCCCGGCAGGGAGGGTCGTGCTGAGACACGGCGACACTTATGCGACATTCGAAGGTACTACTCCGGTTTCCCGCCGCCTGCTTTCATCTATTCAGGCCGTAAAGGCTCATATGCAAGGGGACGAGGTATATCAAGTATTATTCGAGATGACTGAGGAGAAGGACCTGATTGCTAACATTCCGGTAGTTCGTGACTACGCCGATATTTTTCCGGATAAGCTGCCAGGACTGCCACCGCATAGGGAGAAGGACTTTCAGATTCAGTTGGTACCAGGGGCTAAGCCGGTATCCAAGGCCCCTTATCGGATGGCCCCGAAGGAGTTGGCGGAGTTTCGGACACAGTTGCAGGAGCTGGTGGAAGCAGGATTTGTTAGGCCGAGCTCCTCATCATGGGGAGCTCCTGTCCTATTCGTGAAGAAGAAGGACGGCACTTTACACCTATGCATTGACTATCGAGCACTAAACAGGCTGACCGTCCGAAATACCTATCCGCTCCCCAGGATAGACGAGTTGTTCGATCAGCTGGAGGGAGCCCATTATTTTTCGAAGCTGGACTTGAGGTCAGGCTACTACCAGCTGCGGATCCAGGAGGAGGATATTCCGAAGACGGCCTTTAGTAGCCGATATGGATTGTATGAGTTCATCGTGATGCCCTTCGGGCTCACGAATGCTCCGTCGGCATTTATGAGCCTCATGAACCAGGTCTTCGAGGCTTATTTGGATGTGTTCGTCATAGTATTCATAGACGACATCCTTATCTATTCTAAGACGGAGGAGGAGCACACACGACATCTGACACTGACCTTGGAGAGACTGCGGGAGCATCGCCTTTATGCGAAGTTCAGCAAGTGTCAGTTCTGGTTGAAGGAGGTGGCTTTCTTAGGCCACATTATCAGCGGAGCCGGGCTGGCGGTGGACCCGGCAAAGATTCAGGCAGTCAGGGATTGGCCGCCGCTGAAGACGGCCACAGACGTGCGAAGTTTCCTGGGACTTGCCGGTTATTACCGGAAATTCGTAGAAGGATTCTCTCGAATCGCCCTCCCGCTCACATCCTTGACGAAGAAGGAGGTACCGTTCGTGTTGACCCCGTAGTGCCAGACAGCTTTCCAGGATCTGAAGGATCGGCTCACCTCGGCTCCCATTCTTACTCTCCCCTTGGGGAGGGAGGGATTTCAGGTCTACACCGACGCATCATATTAGGGGATGGGAGCGGTGCTGATGCAGAACGGACACGTCATAGCTTATGCCTCCCGCCAGCTGAAGACCCATGAGAAGAACTACCCAGTGTACGACCTTGAGATGGGAGCAGTTGTGTTCGCACTGAAGATATGGCGGCACTACCTTCATGGAGTCCACTGTGATATATACTCCGATCATAAGAACCTTAAGTACGTGGACACGCAGAAGGAACTGAACATCAGGCAGAGGCGGTGGGTGGAGTTTCTATCCGACTATCAGTACGAGATGCACTATCACCCGGGAAAGGCGAACGTGGTAGCAGATGCACTGAGTCGGAGAGCCGCCACAGCAGGAGCAGAGCCTCAGTTGATGTCTATGGAGCTGCTGCAGAGACTAGAGGACATGCACATTACTCTGGTGTCATCTGATGATCCTGAGCTCTATGAGGAGTACTTGGCCGTGATGGGCGTTACCGATGACATCAGAGACCGAGTCAGAGAAGGGCAGAGGCAGGATGCCAAGTTAGAGCCCATCTTCCAAGCTCTGGAGGCAGGCACTGCAGGAGATTACACACTGAGGGACAACCTGGTGTGCTTCAGAGGACAGGTGTATATACCGGAGGGAGGCCAGATCCTGGAGGATATTATGACGGAGGCGCACTGCAGCCGGTATTCTGTACACCCGGGGATCACAAAGATGACGGCTGATTTGAAGAAGACGATGTTCTGGCCGGGCATGAAAAAGGATGTCTCTTACTTCGTGACCCATTGTGGGGCATGTCAGCTAGTGAAGGCGGAGTGCAGGAACCCCGCAGGTTTATTGCAGTCACTCCCGGTGCCGGAGTGGAAGTTTGATGACATAGCCATGGACTTCATACATGGGCTTCCCCGGTCTCGAACAGGGAATGACTCGATCTGGGTAGTCGTTGATCGGTTGACCAAGGTGGCTCGATTTATACCGATCAGGAAGGACGATTCAGTAGGAGTACTGGTGCGGAAGTTTGTGGAGCAGTTCATTCGTTATCATGGCGTGCCCAGGACGATAGTGTCGGATCGGGATGGCCGGTTCACCTCCAGGGAGTGGAGATGCGTGCAAGCTTACTTAGGCACGCGATTGACCTTCAGTACTGCATTTCATCCCCAGACAGACGGGCAGACAGAACGCACCAACCGGACGCTGGAGGACCTTTTGAGGCTATGCATCTTGGACCGCGGGGAACCGTGGGAGAAACTCTTACCCCTTGTCGAGTTCTCCTATAACAACAGCCACCAGTCCAGCATCAGGATGGCGCCTTACGAAGCCTTGTACGGGAGGAGATGCCGGACCCCGCTTTCTTGGGTTCAGAACGAAGATCCGAAGGTGTTGGGGTCAGAGTTTGTTGAAGACACCGAGGCACAGGTGAGGCTGATCAGGGACAGGATGCTCGAGGCACAGAGTAGACAGGCTAAGTACTATGACGCCCGGCATCGGCAGGTAGAGTTCCAGGTGGGGGACCGGGTGTTTCTAAAGATCCGGCCCATGCATGGAGTCTCGCGGGTGCGTGGTCGGAGGAAGAAGCTCAGTCCTAGGTACATGGGCCCTTATAGGATCGTGGAGCGGATCGGACCCCTAGCCTACCGGCTGGAATTACCACCAGAGCTGGAAGCGCTGCACGACGTCTTCCATATTTCTTCGCTGAGGAGGGCTCTGCTACGCCCGGAGCAGCAGACTTTGACCACCGAAGGGCCGGTAGCTTCAGACCGGTCAGTTCGTTTGGAGCCGGTTAGGATCGACGACCGAGGAGTACGAGTCCTGCGTCGCAAGAAGGTCCCATTAGTCAAGGTCCTGTGGAGGAACTACGGCCAGGAGGAGCATACCTGGGAGCCGCAGGACCTGATGCGACAAAGATACCCAGAGCTATTCAGTCAGGTATACCTCTCAGACCCCTCAAGATGTTAATTTATTTTTCCTGCTTTAAATCTACTAAGGGCTGCTCTAGGCAGATAGAGGCTTATCTTTGTTTATTGGGGGCTTATCCTTGTTTATTGGGGTCTTGGTCTGCTGATTAGGCGAATTGGTCATAGATTTACGTTTCCCTTTAAACCTAATTTAGCAAACATGGCGTCATGATGGGATGTTACAAGTTTCTTTTCTTCGGTAGAAATTCCCGTAGGCTCAACCTTGATTTCGGGGACGAAATCTTTGTTTTGTTTATTGGTATTTGTAACATCCCATTTCCAACTAGACCCCTAAGAATGGTTTTAGCCATGACTAGGTCATGACAAACCTTAGGAAGCCAGGAATGGGCCAGGAGATAGGGGACAAAAAGGTGGGAGACCATCATGGTCTGCAGATAGTAGAACTCTAAACAATGGCTTAGGATGACCATGGGCTACACCTTAACCCCAAGACCCTACCACAACACCCCTAATACTTGGGAGACCCATTAGAGCCAAAAGGACCCATTAGGGTCAACCCAAGAGGCTCAGTTGACCATGGTCAACCCTAGCCCTAAATGGGTCAAACTAGCCTACTTAGGGCCAACTGACCTACTCCTAGCCTAAAGGACCCCTCCTATGCCCTCCTAACCCTAAAGTGAGGTCAATGGGTCACTAAGGACATATTGGGGTCAGCCCTAGAGGCCAGGTTGACCCAGGTCAACTCAAGCCCTAACCTGGTCAAAGTACCCTTACTAAGGGTATGTGACCTCCAAAGTACAGGGTAACACTACATAACCCTACCTAGACCCTAAAGGAAGCCAATGGGTCACCCAGGACCCATAGGGGTCAACCCAATTGGTCATGTTGACCCAAGTCAACTCTAGCCCTAAAATGGTCAAAGTGCCCTTGCCAAGGGACATGTGACCCCCAAGATGCCCAAACAACCCTATTCAAGTAACCCTAGACCTCAAGGGAGCCCAATGGGCCACTAAAAACCCAATGGGGCCAACCCAGATGGTCAAATTGACCAGGTCAACCCTCATTTAGGTCAAGTCAAACTTAACCCAAAAGGGCTAACCCAAGCCCAAGCCACTTCTCCCTTAGGCTAAACCCATTCCCATGACCATCATAATCAAGTGGGCTGCATTTAGCTTGTGAGGTTGACCAGTCAACCAGGGGTGACTAGGAGAGAGAAAGGATCCCCCTCCATGATAATGGAGGAGAGAGAAAATGAGGAAGAAGAAGGGGAAGTGAGAGGCCGGCCAAGGAAGGCTAACAGCCACCAATTATGGCTGCAATCAACTCCTCTAGGAGAGAGGAGTTGATTCCAGCCATTTCCCGGCCACCAAGGGGTGGGTTCAGCCCCCCTCCACACAACCCGAGCCACACCTTTAATGGTGTTAATGGCCATTGAAGAACCAGCCTCCCCTCTCCCCCATTTGCCATTTAAACACCTTCAGGGAGCCGAGGGGATCATTTTAGAGCGTTTACCTGGAGGAGACGAGCCATTCCACTGTGCAGTTGCAGAAGCCGAGCACCGCCGCCGTCGTCAATGGCATCCCGCCGCTCCTCTCGCATCCAGGCCGCCAGGAAGGTCCTCCTCCTCTCCTTGACTCGCGGGTAGATCTTAGGACTCATAAGATTTAAGTTTCGGGCTCAATTGAGCCCGATCGAATCCAGGATTTCTCCATGTTTCGGCAAGAAATCTTCTTGCTACAACCGCCGGAAAACGCCTCTCCGGCGGCAGAGCCGCCGCCTGGCGGTAGCCACCACCTCAACGGAGGTGTTGGTGGCGGTGGCCGGCCGGGGAAGGGGCTGGATCGCAGGAGGCAGGGCTTGGAAGTGGCTCCAGGCGGGATGAATCCTGGCCGTCTGCTCAAGGAAGAAGATGAAGGGATTCCGTCCCTTTTGCTTCAAGATTCGTGCGGGCCTGATAATAAACTATAGGAAATATGTTATATTAATGCAATTTTGTCACAGTTTTTGATATTAATGGTTTTAAACTTTAAAA
Organism: Platanthera guangdongensis; assembly: GCA_039583875.1. Lineage (NCBI taxonomy): Eukaryota > Viridiplantae > Streptophyta > Magnoliopsida > Asparagales > Orchidaceae > Platanthera > Platanthera guangdongensis. The sequence goes on along the minus strand of CM077147.1, from coordinate 104,929,184 downwards.
ATACTTAGGGTCTTCTGGTGGAAAATACTTCAACATGAAAGTTGTAGTCCCTTGAGTCTACTTTATTTTAAAATTAGTTTGAACCCATTTGGGTGTAAGGTCTGACCAGGGCACCCATTTTGGTGGGACATACTCTTAGGGCTAGACAGTCATTAAATTGGGTGCCCACTCTTCACCCCTAGCCCAAATTAGCTGAAATTTTGGCAAAGAGTCTAACCTAGACATACCTAGGGCCTGCCCAAAAATGGGAATTTTTGGAGAAACTATTTCTATAGTTTTTATAAATATTTAATAATTATTAGGTAAATTAAATAGGTGCCCTAAACACCTCCAAACCCTCCCAAATTTTGGTGAGTGGTCCCTGGTTTCCAATTAGGTACTTGTATAAACTTTCATTCAATTTGGATGTGTTTTGAATAGGTTTTGACCCAACCCTAACTACACCTTTATGAGGGCATTTTGGTCAAAAGTTGCACTTTTGGTTTTGAGTGACCAAATCACCTCAACAGAGGCTGAGATTTGGGTCACTGGCTTGTTATAGCACTTATCACCTCCCCACGGAATATGGGGTAGGGAGAAATAGATTTGCCCTAAGTTCCTAGGTCAAACCCTAAGGAGGGACCTTTTGGCCTTGTGAAGGGTATGAGTCCTAAACACCTTGGATGAACTCCAAATTTTGCAAGGAGGTTCCTAGGATATATATAACCCTCTGTTAAAAATATTAGCTAACTTTGAAAATGGTAGTGCCCCCAAAACCCTAACCCTAGCTTAGGTCCTAAAACTTGTAGTGTGGGTTTAGATTAGCTAAACATCTTGAAACTTAACCAAATTTGGGTAGTGAGGAGATTAGGGTATTTTGAGCCTCTGATAATTTACTTGAGGAATTTTGGACAATATTTATAGCACTTCATTTATAATCAATAGTAATGCCCTTATTAACATTTTGGCTATTGTGGTCTCACTGCCCATAGAGAGGGTATGAAACATGGGCGGAGTCAGTTTTAGGCTATAATAATCTTGTATGAATTTTGTTAGAATTTTTGGATATCTATTTAGGGCATCTACTTCACAAGTGCTTTATTTTGATTACATATTAAATAATTCTTGTCAGAGCACATTACTTACTGAAAAATCATGAAACTTGCTGCATAGTGTTTTTAGCTCAATGTTATCACGTGGGAATTTTTGTGGAAATATTTGATGACTGATTAGCATACTTTGTTCATTAACCCTTAAATTAGAAAGTTCATAAGAAAATCAAATATAGCCTTATTCCCAATTGGTAAATTATGAAACTTTGTCTAGGGTACTTGTAGGCCATCACAATCATCTCTGAATTTTATCTGAATTTTTGGAGGTGTTATTACTATAGAATCTTTTAAAATGACCTTTTATGGGGCATCTTTGAAATTACATTTAAAGGCCTAAACCTTGCTGAAAAATTGGAAGACTTAGGATTTAGAGTTGATTAGGCATTTTGTAATTATCATAAATTTAGTGGATTATTATCTTGTCTGAAAATGGTACTTCATGTTCAAACCTGGGCCTTTTAGGACACTAGAATAAATAAATTAATTATCAGACAAATTAGGAAAATTATGGATTTCTGGATTTATGCTCCAAATGTCTTTTTAGATCTCTAATAATTATCATAAGGGTACTGGATGAATATTTCATGTACTTCCCTTTTTACGGTTCGTGTAGCTTAAGTGGTCTGCATATAGCAAAACTGCAGGATTTCATTTGGATGTGAATTAGGGCACGCATGATGGGTCTTGGTGGTTTGCTGTAAGGACAAGTGGAAGGGGCTGCATCTATGAAAGATGGGTGAGTAGGGCGTGGTTTTGTCTAGGGTTTATAGGCGTTCGGGTCCGACGAAGATCGTCCCACCCAAGGAGAGTTGGAGTCAAATCACCCTAGGATTAGCATATCGAAATATGAGAAAATAATGGGTAAGGGAATCAACCAATAATAAAATAAGTACCTTACGAAAGGGAACGCTGGGCGTAATCCCAACACAGTTCCTAGTGCCCCTTGAGAGCCCTTCACGGGGAATACCGGGGGCAGTCCTGGGTTAACGTAAACTGTTTAACAAGCTGAAAAGAGTAACTTAGTAATTAGGGTTGCACATTCCACAACACTGATGGCACCAGATGTTGGTTAGGAGCTTCGGCTCGGAGGGTTAAAAGGCGGACTTTGGGTCCGGGGAGCTTCGGCTCGATTGCTTAAGTCGGACGTGTTGGACCGGGGAGCTTCGGCTCGATTCTTGATTACGCTAATTTGCATGTGCATAACAGGAAAGGAAATTAAGGTGGTGGGTCTTCGGTATTGGAGGGTCGATGCACCGATGCCAATACGTTGACTCGGCAAGTGTGGTTAGCACTTCGCCAACAGAAGTCTGGTGCGCCAGCCGGCAAGAGTACGCAGGAGTCCGCTTCGTGCACCAAGCGTTGAGGCGTACGATAGGTCTGAACGGTAGTGCTTTACTGGTTTAGAGGTGGGCGAGGCCCAACCCACCGCTTCCGTCTGCCACTACGGAGGTATCCTGGGAGGTTACGGCTCCAAAAAGGGGGAACTAAAGGTCTGTGTGCACAGAGTCGGGTGTGTGTGTTGCACTTGCATGTCCATCATACCCACTTGCATGTCATAGCATATTCGTTACCTTTAACCTTGACACCTAAAGTATAAGTGGAATGGGACGCTTATACTTTAGGACCTGCTACACGACCCCTTGGTCTATAAGCTTGTGTGGGCAAGTTTATAAATTAAGGTTAAATTTGGATATATATATTTGCTGCTGTTTGATAACCGACACCCCATCGTATAAATTGGTATGGGACTTTTTATACGATGGGAGCCTTACAGAAGACCCCTTGGCTTATGTGTTTTTCACATAAGGGAAGGTTACATTTCATACTTCAGCTTATGTCTATAGGATTGCTAGTATAGGTCCGCTGTCACTTGCTTTTTGGTTTTTCTCCACCTTCAAGTCCTCCCTATTCTTCCTCTCCGCTCGGTGCCTAGGAGCCGTGGGGGAAGGGGGCGGGGGATGATAGGACTTAGTCTTTTATACTAACGGTTTTCGAACCGCATCATTTAGGGGATCGTGGAGACCAGCATGCAGGAGCAGTCCCAGAGACCGGTGCGCTTGGAGGTGGGGCAGTCTAGCTCCGGAGTTCATACAGCCGGGACCATGAGTCTCGACCTTGAGTAGTTTTCTACTTTTGTTTCTGCATGAGAGATCTTGTAGTGAGGCTATGATGTACCGGGCATAAGCCCGCTTTTGCTACTCTGATGTTATTTTCTGTGGACACTCCCTTCGTGGAGTTATATTTACTTATGACATGTGCTTCTCTGTGGACTGCAGTTTCTGTTTCCTTCATTATTCTGCTACTTTTCTGTGATCGAATTGGACAGCAGAATCGGCGCTTTGTGGTGATGACCCTTCAAGGCATGAAGGAGTCACCGCAAAACGGCGGTTCTGGGCCTAAGACCCCGGTGTCGAAAAAGGAAAAAAAGGGGGGGGGGGGTCTTACACATAGGGAGTCTTTTTGTGGTTCTTAGTTATAGATGCTCTATTGAGAACATGATAAGCAGTATTTACTGCCTCAGCCCAGAAATATTCTGGGAGTGAGGTGTCACTTAGTTGAGTTCTACCAGCCTCAATAAGAGTTATATTCTTTCTTTCAGCAATTCCATTTTGCTGATGTTGGGTACATTGGTCAAATGTACCTGATTTGAAGAAGCCTCACTTAACTCAATGATATACATCATAATGTATTTGATGTGTGTTTGAGTTACTTGTGCAGGTTAGGTATTCACTAGACTGAAGCTAAAAGTTTCTAAGTCCATGTGTCGACACCCAGAGGGAAAGTGTCGACACTTGAGAAAGCTTGTGTCGACACCCAGACAAGCAGTGTCGACACTTGGAGTCATTGTGTCGACACCTGGGATGAAGAGTCGACACCAGACAGAAAGTGTCGACACTTGGAGCTGTGTCGACACTCAGTGAAGAAGTATGCAGAAAAGCTGTGTCGACACTTAGCAGAAGTGTCGACACCTAGAAGAGCTAAGTCTACACCGGAAAGTGTCGACACTTGGAGATGTGTCGACACTCAGCAAAAGTCTGCAGAGTCTAAGTACAAATGTTGACACTCAACACAATGTGTCGACACTATGCAAAAGAGTCAGCATTTGAGGAATGTGTCGACACTCAGCACAATGTGTCGACACACAACCAGAAGAGTCAACACTTGAAGTAAGTGTCGACACTCAGCACAATGTGTCGACACTTAGCTAAAGGCTCTACATTTGAAGAAGAAGTGTCGACACAAGGAGCTGTGTCGACACTTGGCAAAGAACAGAGAAGTTTATAAAATATTCTAAGTACAAGTGTCGACACTAAGGGAATGTGTCGACACTCAGCTGAAGAAACAAAATTGAAGACTAGTGTCGACACCAAGAAGCAGTGTCGACACTTGACAGTTTCGACACTTAGAAAAATACAGTTAAAGAATGAAGTACAAGTACTTGTGTCGACACTCAATTTCAGTGTCGACACATGCAGAAGAATCTGTGTCGAGACATACAAGGAATTGTGTCGACACCTTGTAGACTTGCATCGACACTTACACAACATGTGTCAACACTTGGTCTATAAGTGTCGACACTTAAGAACAGAAAGTCTCGACACTATCTGACAGTTAGGGAATTTCAAGAAGTGACTGGTTGACAAGACAGCTGCCGATTCAGCCGGTCTACATCAACTGTCAGAGAAATCAGAAGTCTGTTATGAACCGGACCAGCCGGTTACCATGAAGGAAGCCTATAAATAGGCACTCATAAATTACAGAAAGAGATTGATTGTTGTTGTTACAACTTGTGAGAATATTCAAAGAGGTTGATCAGATTAAATCAAGAAGTGATACACAGAGGATCAACACAAGAAGGTCTGTCAGTTCAACTGCAGATCTAAGAAGTTGGAGAGAGAGAGCTCCAATCAAGAATTCAGTCTTTGGAACTTAGGCTGAGAAGAAGGATTCAGAATCTTCTGGATCTCAAGAAGCAGAGGTCAAGGATCAACTGCAGAGGATTCAGACTAATTCAGTTCTAACTCAAGAAGCTTTGAAGGAAGCTAAGTCAGTTTGGATCTAACTGAGTTCTTCCAAGAACTCTTCAAATAATTCTCAACTCCTCTCCTATTTTCTGAGTTGTAGAGTTAGCTATTGTATTTCTATTTTAACTTGTAGGATCCATTGGATCTGAGAGAATTGTAAGCCTATATTATAAAGGCTGAGGGTAGGGCTTGGTTGCCTGAGTGTAGGAGTTGAAGAACTCTGAGTGTAGGCCTTAATTGGCTGAGTGTAGGCCTGAGTGGCTGAGTGTAAGGCTTTGGGCCTGAGGTGTAGGAACCTTGTTGGGTTCTGAGATAGTGGAGAAGGTTGGCCGAATCTAGTACACTGCTAGATAGGTGAAGGGGGACAGTGGATGTACCCAAAGATTGGGGAACCACTATAAATTAGTGTGTCTGCTGTGCTGTGCTGTGCTGTGGATTAACTGTGTATATTCTGTAATTGCTGTTAGCTGTAGAATTCTTTAAAATAACTGTTGTGCTGCCAACAAAGTTTTAAAAAGGTTTAGGTCACCTATTCACCCCCCCCCCCCCTCTAGGTGTTTAGGTACCATATCTTTCAAGTGGTATCAGAGCCAGGTTCCTCAAAAAGGACTAACTGTCTGAGGAGATCCAGTTTGGCAGATTTAGGATAAGTCAGAACACAGTTTCAAGAAAATCAAGAAACATGGGTTCTTCAGAGAATCACAAGGAATTGGGGTCAATGAAACTGCCCATATGCAGAAAAGAGATTTTTGGAATCTGGAAAGAAAGGAGTAAGGCTGTTCATGGAAGCCTCTGACCCTAGGATCTACATCACAGTCAAAGAGGGGCCCTATGTGCCCATGAAGATCTCAGTATTGGATGCAAATCAGAGGACTCCTAAGGATTTCTCTGAGATGACCAAGGATGAAATTGTCCTAGCCACTATGGACAAAAGGGCACAAAACATAATAGTAAGTGTCATTGATGATGCAACTTTTCAGAACCTAATTCATTGTAAAACAGCAAAAGAAATGTGGGATACCCTCATTGTCTATATGGAAGGTTCTGAAGAAGTTAGGCAAGATAGAAAGTCCTTGCTTAATCAAGAGTATGAGAGCTTTAGGCAAGGAAGAGGAGATAGCATCACTGAATGCTACAAAAAGTTTTATAGAATTGTTAATGAACTCATGTCCTATGGAAGAGAGTTCACTAACTATGAATTGAATGATAAGTTCTTAAGGTCCCTAACCAAAGATTGGGACACCAAGATCTGTGCCATCAGAGAAATGGCAAAGTTGGGAGAAATTCCTCCTCCCACACTGTTTGGCAAGTTGTTGTCTTATGAGATGCAGCTGTCAGTGAGAAAAGAGGAGGAAAAATCAACAAGGACTGAGCACAGGGAAAGGACTGTTGCCTTCAAGTCAGAAGTACCTAGAAAGGGAAGGACTAAGTCATCAACTCCTCCTCCAGAGGTAGTTGAATCAGAATCTGATGAGTCTATTAGTACAAAGTCTACAAGCAGTGAAAGTGATGAAGACTTTGCTGCATTCACCAGACATTTTCAGAAATTCCTGAAGAAGAAACAGTGGAGGTCCAGACCTTCATTTTCCAAAGGGAAAGAAGTTCAGTATCAGGAGAAGAAGCCTTCAAAGAAGGACAAGAAAAAGACAAAAACTAGCAAGGCAACTGGGTCTAAGATAGTATGTTACTGCTGCAATAGACAGGGGCATGTTATTGCAGATTGTCCTGAGAGAAGAAAAGAATCCAGTGACAGAAAGAAGACTCACTTCAAAGGAAAGAAGGAGAAGTCCTTTGTTGCAAAGAATGAGAAGACTCTTTCAGACATTTCTTCTTCAGACACTGAGACAGATGCTGAAGCCTACATAGGGCTATTTGCTGAAGAAGAAGAGGAGTTTATGCAGATCATGGAATCAATCCATGAACAAGAAGAGTGTCAGTGCCAAGGACTGATGGCATTGACTGAAAGTACCAAAATCCTGGAGCAGCCAGGACCTAGTCAGGTACAAAGTCCAACTCAAAGTTCAGATTTCAGTTCTAGTTCAGAGTCAGATTCATCTTCATCAAGTGATGAAAGTGTTTCTGAATCTGAGGGAGATATTCATCAGCTCTTAGATGAATATAAAGTACTGTTGCAAGCCTATAAGAAAAGCAAGTCCCTTGCCAAAAGTCAGGCAAAGGAAATTGCTGATCTAAAGGCAGCTGCAACAGTCTTTGAGAAGGAATTTGATCAAAAGCTCAATGAGGTAGCCAGGCTGAAACACATTACTGTGATTCAGATGGGAACTATCACTTATAAAAATGATCAAATTAAGTTACTGGAGATTAATCTCCAGAAGGAAAGAGAGCTAGTTGCTAGGTTTTCAAAACCTAAATCAGTGCTACCCTTGATTGATGAATTTGTTCATCATAAAGGAAAGGCTGGATTGGGTTTTATTAAACCAGCTAGGACTGTTCAGGATCAGTCCAAGTCCAAGGGCAAAGCCCCAACATTCAACAAGCCTGCTGTAGTCAAAACAGCAAAGGTTGTACCTAAGCAAAGGTACAACAAGTTTGAATGCTGGTGTTGTGGCAAGGTTGGCCACTTTGCCTTGGATTGTTGGCACAATGCCAGTGCCAAGTTGAGTAGCAAGTTACCTGGTGGAAAGCCAGCAGGTAGCTATGTCAAATTGCAAACTAACAATCACCAAGGACCCAAGTTTACTTTGGGTTCTAAGGTTCATTAATTTGTTTTGCAGGTGAATCCAAGTGGCCATACCCCAACATGGTACTTGGATAGTGGATGTTCCAGACACATGACTGGAACTAGGGGACTACTGAAGGACTACATTCCAATCAAAAATGGTCCAAAGGTGACCTTTGGTGGTTTCAGAAAAAGGAATCATCAAAGGGTTTGGTAACATTTCTTCAAACCTTGTTACCATTACTCAAGTGGCTTATGTTAAAGGGTTGAAACACAACCTCATTAGTATAAGTCAGTTAAGTGATGTAGGGTATGACATCTCATTTGTTAAAAATGGTTGTCATATCAAGAGGTCAAGTGATCAAGAGATCATTTTGACTGGATATAGAAAGAGGAATGTCTACTGCTTAGACATTATGATTGAGAACAATGGTTCTCCTGTGTGTCTTGTAGCTGATGAGAAAGTCTCTCAATGTGTCAAATGGCACAAGAGGCTTGCCCATCTTAACTACAAGACTATTAGCAAACTCTTTAGTAAAGAGTTAGTGAGGAATGGTCCTCAAGTTAAGTGTGTTAAAGATGGCATTTGCTCAGCTTGTCAAAAGGGCAAGCAGACTAAATCCACCTTTAGAAGCTTAGACAACAAAGATGCTGTGAGGTGTTTATACCTTTTGCATATGGATCTATTTGGTCCAATGCCAGTTCACAGCTTAGGTAGGAAGGTCTATACCTTTGTAGTTGTTGATGACTACTCAAGGTTTTCCTGGGTGTTCTTCTTAAAGCAGAAATCTGAAACACCTAGTGTCTTCTATAGTTTTGTTAAGCAAATTCAGAATGAATTGAACTGTACAGTGGTCAAAATTAGAAGTGACCATGGTACTGAGTTTCAGTCTGAAAGCATGACAAAGCTGTGTGAAGACTATGGGATATTTCAAGAATTCTCTTCACCTAGAACACCTCAGCAAAATGGCATTGCTGAAAGGAAAAATAGGACCTTGATAGAGGCTGGTAGAACCCTATTAAGTGATTCATCACTACCAGAGTATTTCTGGGCTGAAGCAGTTAACACTGCATGCCATGTGATAAATAGGGCTACCATCACTAAAAGGTTAAACAAGACCCCCTATGAAGTTGTGAAAGGCAGGAAACCAAACCTATCCTATTTCAGGATTTTTGGTTGCAAATGCTTCATACTAAACAATGGAAAGTCTTACTTAACTAAGTTTGCTGCCAAGTCCCAAGAGGGAGTGTTTGTTGGGTACAGCAATAATAGTAAGGCTTATAGAGTCTACAACTTGACTACACAAGTTGTAGAGGAGTCTGTGCATGTAATTTTTGATGAGACAAAACTAATTAACAATGAGTTGTCTAGCAATGTATGCAGCCCCACAGGTCTTACTAAGAAGATGGACAAGCTAACCATAGAAGATGTACCTGCTGCAAGACAGCAAGTAGGAAGAAGATGGCTTATGTCCAGGGGGAGAACTACATGTACAAGGAGCCTGTAGAAGTACAAGGAACTCAGCTTGATGAAGATGCTGAAGAAGTTCAACCAGAAGTAAGGATGCCTCCAGCCAACAGGCATCTAAGAGATCATCCAGTAGAGCTGATAATTGGAGATCCAAGACAAGGTGTTCAGACAAGGAGCAGAAATCAGAATGCTGTAGTATATTCAAGTTTTCTGTCTCAAATAGAACCAAAGAAATTTGAAGAAGCAATACAAGATCCACAGTGGACTGAAGCAATGCAGGAAGAGCTTAATCAGTTCAAAAGGTGCAAGGTTTGGGACTTGGTTCCTAAACCTAAAGATCACAATGTGATAGGAACAAAGTGGATCTATAGGAATAAGTTAGATGAACAAGGAGTCATCATTAAGAATAAAGCTAGACTGGTTGCAAAAGGATATAGGCAAGAAGAAGGTATTGATTTTGATCAAACCTTTGCTCCAGTAGCCAGACTGGAAGCCATAAGGATGTTCTTGGCCTATGCAACCTATCAAGGATTCAAGGTATACCAAATGGATGTGAAGTCAGCTTTCCTAAATGGTAACTTGAAAGAAGAAGTCTATGTGGAGCAGCCTGCAGGTTTTGTTGATCCAACTCTACCTCAATATGTCTATAGACTTAGGAAAGCATTATATGGGTTAAAACAAGCACCTAGAGCTTGGTATGAAACCCTATCTAGTTTCCTCATTGAGAACAAGTTCTCAAGGGGGAAAATAGATAAGACTCTATTCCTTAGGGAATCTAGAGGCAAAGTCATACTTGTCCAAATATATGTAGATGACATTATATTTGGATCTACTGAAAGTAGCCTTTGCAAAAAGTTTGCAAAGCTTATGCAAAGTCAATTTGAGATGAGTAGTATGGGAGAACTGAAGTTTTTCTTGGGTTTCCAAGTTAAACAGACTGGAAGTGGTCTATCCATATGTCAGTCTAAGTTCACCCTAGAACTCATAAGGAAGTATGGTATGGATTCATCCAGTACCATGAAGACTCCTATGGGGTCAAGTATGTCTCTAAGCAAGGATGATGCAGGGAAACCTGTAGATGAAACCTTGTATAGAGGGATAGTTGGCTCCCTACTATACTTGACTGCAAGTAGGCCTGACATTATGTATGCTACATGTGTTTGTGCCAGGTATCAAGCCTGCCCTAAAGAGTCTCACTTGACTGCAGTCAAGAGAATCTTGAGATATCTAAAGGGCACACCTTATCTAGGCCTCTGGTACCCTAGGAATGGAGATTTTGATCTAACAGGCTATTCAGATGCAGACTTTGCAGGATGCAAAGAAGATAGAAAGAGCACTACTGGATCCTGTCAATTCCTAGGTGGAAGACTCATTTCATGGAGCAGTAAGAAGCAAACCAGTGTGGCTATTTCCACAGCTGAGTCAGAATATGTAGCTGCAGGAAGTTACTGTGCTCAACTTCTGTGGATTCAACATCAGTTAGAAGACTATGGATTTCAGGAAAGTAGAACTCCACTTTACTGTGATTCTACTAGTGCTATTTCAATAGCTAACAATCCTGTATCACATAGTAGAACTAAACATATTGAGATTAAATATCACTTTCTTAGAGAGCATGTAGAAAGAAATGATATTGCACTTGAATATGTTAGAACTGATAATCAGATAGCTGATATGTTCAATAAGCCCTTAGAAGAAGCTAAGTTGAATAGGTTCAAAATTGAACTAGGTATGATAAACTTAGACTAAGTTTGCAGAACTAAAAATTGGCTAAGTAAAAAGGTGTCGACACATAGACAAGTCTATGTCGACACAGAATAGTAAGTGTCGACACTTCAGGAAAATGGTGTCGACACATCTAGGAAGCTGGTGTCGACACTTCAGAATGTTAGTGTCGACACATGTCGAGTAGGTGTCGACACATCCAATAAGGTGTCGACACTTAAGTTTTACTCAGAATTTTCTAAGTAAAGTCTCGACTACATGTCGAGTAGTGTGGTGTCGACACTTAACCAAGTGTCGACACATAAAATCTGTTGACTCATACTTGTGTCGACACATGAGTGTCGAGACATTATAAGTCTGTGTCGACACTTATTACCAGTGTCGACACATCTTTAGAAATCCATCCCGCCTGTTCGTCTTCAAACAAGAAAGGTATAAATAGGGTTCAGTCTTTGTTTGTCGACACGCTTTCAAAAGTTTCGAGACCAAAACTCTTGTGTCGACATTTCTCTTCTCTAAAGACTAATTCTCCAAACCCTAATGGCTCCCAAGCTGGAAGAGAACGTTAACGAAGGCTATGAACTGGTACGTGGCGCATTCGACGACAGTGATCAAGAAATCAAATCGGTGATAACCCTAGTCACCAATTCAGGATTGGAGTTCTTGGTTTCAGAACCAACCAAGATATGGAAGAAGGAAGTTATAGAATTTCTTACTGGAGCGTCTGTAGATGACTCAGACTACAGAATCAAATCAAGGGTGCATGGCACCAAGGTCAAGATTTCACCCAAGTCTCTGAGAAAGGTACTTCAGCTACCTAAAGTCCAGGAAGAAGAGGAAGTAACAACATCTAAGACCAAAGAAGCACTTGCCTGGTGTGGTCTAGATTCTAAGATGAAAATATGTTCTGTCTTCAACAGGAAAGGAATGAATACCCAAGGAAAATTTCTGTCAAAAATTGTGGGTAAAGTACTACTCAGCAAGACTGGAGGGCATGACAGGGTGTCAGCCTCCATGTTCAAGTGTTATGACTAGAATCATCTTCAACCTCAAAACAGACTGGTCCATGGTTGTGTTTGAGAAAGTAAAGGAAAGTCTGAAGAAGCCTAATCTGGGCAGGATACTTAGTTTCTACCTGGCTGGTACAATACCAGAGGTAATGAGCAATGCTGCTGGTGCTAAAATCAACCACATGAGAAGGATGGACATGAGGATCTTCTCCAGGTGGGAAAGGGTGCTGTCGAAGGAACTGACCACCCCTGAGAAACAAGTTTCTAATAAGGATTCCCCTCCAAAGAAGAAGAGGAAAATAGCTGCTGTGACTCAGGAGTCCTCCAACAGCTCAGGTAGTGAAGAACATGTGGTTTTCACTCCTGATAGTCAAATAGATGTGGCTGCAGAGAAGTCACCTGCTCCTCAAAAGCCAGCTGAAATCCAGGGGGAGCCTCCAGCTGTAGATCAACCCTCTACATTGGAGAGTGAGCAAGCTTCACTCATTATCCTAGAGGTACTTTCTGACCTCAATACTTTAGATTTTTCTGTAATAGATTCTAATTTGTCTTATGTCCCTCAGCAAACTCAGCAAGCAAACCAAGAACCAGATGTTGTTCTTCCAGACACATCTGTAGTGATTCCTGATAAAGTGGTTGATGAACCCAGTACATCTCCTGTACAGTCTCCTCCTGAATACACAATGGAAGATCTATTTCTGAATCTAGAACAAGAGGATTTTGACATGAACAAGACTGCTGCTGATGCAGAGAAGGGTGCTGCTGTTGAGGGGGAGAACTTGGATGTTCAGGAAGAGCCTATAAGGCTAAACACTGAGAAGGCACAAGATGTGCAAGCTGAAAAACCATCAAGCCCTAAGGATAGGGTGAATATAGCAAGTACATCCGAGTCTGAGGATGATGAAACTGAGCAAGCTAAGAAGAAGCAATTCTTTGTTTTCAAAAGAAGGAGTTAGAGCTACAAGAAGGCTCTACAAACTGTTGCTCAACACTCTCTAGTCCAACAAGCTCCTTCAACTGATTATAGTGCTCTACTGATTGCACTACAAATCAAGCTGGATGAACAAAGGAAGGCTATAGAAACTTATGTTGATGAAGGGCACAAGGCCCTACAATCTGATCTGGCACAGGAAATCAAGTCAATAAGGTTCGAAATGAACCTTAATAAAAAGGAGATGACTGACTGTTTTACAAAGGGTGCTAATGCAGTGGTTTATCTGGCAACCCACCAAGAGAAAATAAAGTCTCAAGTAGATGATATAGCACTGAAACAAGGTTATGTGCTGGAGAATCAATTGAGGATGAATGATAATTTGACTGCATCCCACAATGCAATAGTCACTGAACTAAAGAATAAGTCTGATGAACCTTCAACCTCCTCTGCTGCTGCCAAGGCTGAATTTGATAAAGTATTTCAGGAAGAAATTGCTGCTGTAAAGACTGCAATCTAAGATTCACAGAAGGTCATTTCTGAACAGCTTACAAAGCTTAGACCTTTCTTTAAGGATGGCATAAGGTACTTGGATGGTCAAATCCGCTTCCAGAAGGATGATATAAGAGATCATGTTGCTCAAGAAGTCATAAAGGGGGAGAGGGTGTTAGTCAAAGCCAGTTCTGAACATGCAAAATGGATATCAAATTCCATCAGGGCTACACTTGGCTATCCTCCCCTGTGTGATGATAATGAAGTTGCTGAATCTGGACTGCACCCTGCCTATTTTGGAGGTGAGCCACAAGAAGTAGCTCAAGTCATTTATCCACCTCCCGATTTTGAAATGATTCATGCAGAGGTGAGCACTATGTATAGCCCATCTGGGGGCAAGGACAATGTCCATTTAGAAAAGGTTGTTCAACCTATTACAGCAGCTATGCAAGAGGCTATGGACAAAGAAGAAGAGACAAGGCTGTCAAAGAAGAAGTTCAGGGAACTGGCTGAGCAAAAACCAGATTTTGAACAATGGAGCCCTACTTCTAGGAACATCATTCTCACAGCCTGGAAAGCAGCCAAGGACAATGCTCATGAAAGGAATAAATGGTTCTCAGAAGCAGAATGGAGGAAGCATGAGATCAGGCAGGAAGCCATTGTCCAGTATAGAAGGAAGGCTAAGATGGGAAAGCTAGCTCCTACAGCTGTGGAGCCTAGCAAGTACTTTCCTAAGCCCTATCATTATTTTGAGAGACAAAAAATCAAGGCTGAAGAACTAAAGAAGAAGGACTCCAAAGGCAAGAAGCCTGCTGATGCTGAGCCTACTACTACTGCTGCTGTCAAAGCTCAAGTTAAAGCTAGAAAGGGAATAGTTATCAAAGAACCTGATCTGAAATAGATTAGGAATTTAACTTGAAGCTTGTTGTAAACTTTTAAATGAAAAACATTTTTGTACAACATTGAAAATGTATAAGGAACTATGTTAGAACAATATATGATAAATATATTATGTTTGTTCTGAAATATGTCTGTTTCTTATTTGTTCTGGAATGTTGAATGTGTATATGTGTGAAGTTTTACATGTTCATGTTAACCCTGCTGATTATAATTTGCTTTTCATCATTTTATAATTTTTTAATTATGAATGGTGTATATCATTGACTAAGGGTTATGACTTCTCCAAATAGGGGGAGATTGTTGGGTACATTGGTCAAATGTACCTGATTTGAAGAAGCCTCACCTAACTCAATGATATACATCATAATGTATTTGATGTGTGTTTGAGTTACTTGTGCAGGTTAGGTATTCACTAGACTGAAGCTAAAAGTTTCTAAGTCCATGTGTCGACACCTAGAGGGAAAGTGTCGACACTTGAGAAAGCTTGTGTCGACACCCAGACAAGCAGTGTCGACACTTGGAGTCATTGTGTCGACACCTGGGATGAAGAGTCGACACCAGACAGAAAGTGTCGACACTTGGAGCTGTGTCGACACTCAGTGAAGAAGTATGCAGAAAAGCTGTGTCGACACTTAGCAGAAGTGTCGACACCTAGAAGAGCTAAGTCTATACCGGAAAGTGTCGACACTTGGAGATGTGTCGACACTCAGCAAAAGTCTGCAGAGTCTAAGTACAAATGTCGACACTCAACACAATGTGTCGACACTATGCAGAAGAGTCAGCATTTGAGGAATGTGTCGACACTCAGCACAATGTGTCGACACACAACCAGAAGAGTCAACACTTGAAGTAAGTGTCGACACTCAGCACAATGTGTCGACACTTAGCTAAAGGCTCTACATTTGAAGAAGAAGTGTCGACACAAGGAGCTGTGTCGACACTTGGCAAAGAACAGAGAAGTTTATAAAATATTCTAAGTACAAGTGTCGACACTAAGGGAATGTGTCGACACTCAGCTGAAGAAACAAAATTGAAGACTAGTGTCGACACCAAGAAGCAGTGTCGACACTTGACAGTTTCGACACTTAGAAGAATACAGTTAAAGAATGAAGTACAAGTACTTGTGTCGACACTCAATTTCAGTGTCGACACATGCAGAAGAATCTGTGTCGAGACATACAAGGAATTGTGTCGACACCTTGTAGACTTGTGTCGACACTTACACAACATGTGTCAACACTTAGTCTATAAGTGTCGACACTTAAGAACAGAAAGTCTCGACACTATCTGACAGTTAGGGAATTTCAAGAAGTGACTGGTTGACAAGACAGCTGCCGATTCAGCCGGTCTACATCAACTGTCAGAGAAATCAGAAGTTTGTTATGAACCGGACCAGCCGGTTACCATGAAGGAAGCCTATAAATAGGCACTCATAAATTACAGAAAGAGATTGATTGTTGTTGTTACAACTTGTGAGAATATTCAAAGAGGTTGATCAGATTAAATCAAGAAGTGATACACAGAGGATCAACACAAGAAGGTCTGTCAGTTCAACTGCAGATCTAAGAAGTTGGAGAGAGAGAGCTCCAATCAAGAATTCAGTCTTTGGAACTTAGGCTGAGAAGAAGGATTCAGAATCTTCTGGATCTCAAGAAGCAGAGGTCAAGGATCAACTGCAGAGGATTCAGACTAATTTAGTTCTAACTCAAGAAGCTTTGAAGGAAGCTAAGTCAGTTTGGATCTAACTGAGTTCTTCCAAGAACTCTTCAAATAATTCTCAACTCCTCTCCTATTTTCTGAGTTGTAGAGTTAGCTATTGTATTTCTATTTTAACTTGTAGGATCCATTGGATCTGAGAGAATTGTAAGCCTATATTATAAAGGCTGAGGGTAGGGCTTGGTTGCCTGAGTGTAGGAGTTGAAGAACTCTGAGTGTAGGCCTTAATTGGCTGAGTGTAGGCCTTAGTGGCTGAGTGTAAGGCTTTGGGCCTGAGGTGTAGGAACCTTGTTGGGTTCTGAGATAGTGGAGAAGGTTGGCCGAATCTAGTACACTGCTAGATAGGTGAAGGGGGACAGTGGATGTACCCAAAGATTGGGGAACCACTATAAATTAGTGTGTCTGCTGTGCTGTGCTGTGCTGTGGATTAACTGTGTATATTCTGTAATTGCTGTTAGCTGTAGAATTCTTTAAAATAACTGTTGTGCTGCCAACAAAGTTTTAAAAAGGTTTAGGTCACCTATTCACCCCCCCCCCCCTCTAGGTGTTTAGGTACCATATCTTTCAGCTGAGGTGTTCTAGGTGAGGAGAATTCTTGATGAATCCCTAGTTCTTCACAAAACCTTGTCATACACTCAGACTGAAACTCAGTTCCATGATCACTTCTGATTTTGACCACTGAATTGTTAAATTCATTCTGAATTTGTTTAACAAAGTTATTAAAGACAGTAGGGGTTTCAGATTTCTGCCTCAAAAAAAACACATGTAAATCTAGAATAGTCATCTACTACCACAAAAGTATAGAATATCCTACCTAGACTATGACGTGGCATAGGACCAAATAGATCCATATGCAAAAGGTACAAACACCTCACAGAGTCTTTAGTATCAAGACTATGAAAAGAGAATTTGGTCTGCTTGCCTTTTGACAAGCTGAACATATACCCTCTTTTATGACTTAAATTGTGGACCATTCCTCACTAACTCTAAACTATAGAGCTGGCCTATAGTCTTATAGTTCAGATGAGATAGTCTCTTGTGTCATTGGACACTGAGATGCTATCTCATCTGCAACTAAACATATACGAGAGTTCATGTTTTAATTATCAAAATTTAAACAATAAATATTCCCTTTTCTATAACGAGACAAGATCACCTTCTGATCACTTATCCTTTTGATCTGACACCCATTCTTAATAAATGAAATGTCATACCCAAGATCACTCAGCTGACTTATGCTTATCAAGTTATGTTTCAAACCTTTTACATAAGCCACTTGAGTGATTGTTATAGAACTAGAAGAAATATTATCAAACCCTTTTATGACCCATTTTCTGATCCACCAAAGATCACTTTGGGTCCATTCTCTATGGGAGTATAGTCCTTTAACATTCTTCTTGTTCCAGTCATGTGCCTGGAACATCCACTGTCCAAGTACCATATAGGAGTATGGCAACTTGGACCCACCTACAGCAAATAAAATTAATTTACCTTAGAACCCCAATGTTTATTGGGTTCTAGGTTCAAGTTAGATTGAAACTTGATATTCTTACCAGCAGCCTTCCTCACAGGTAAGCTGGCATTCTTCCTGACACTGGTGTTATGCCAGTAATCCATGGCATAATGCTCTATCTTACCACAGCACCAACAATCATATCTATTATACCTCTTTTTAGGTATAGTTTTAACAGCATTGCTGTCTGCTGTTCTTAACTTTGTTGGTACAGTGGTTCTTTGCTTGAGTGTTGGAGTTACACCCTTGTCATTCAGAATATCAGGCTTACCATAACTATGCATGATATCATGATCATATCTATTAGTTGGCTGCCATACTTTTCTGAAGGAAATGGGGGGTTTGAAGGCTAGAGGTTGTACTGGGGCTTTGCATTTTCTTTTGGAATTGGCAGCCCTTGGATTTCCCTCAAATCCCAATCATGGCTTACCCTTTTTAGGAATAAAGTCATCAATTAAAGGTAAAACTAATTTTGTCTTAGAGAACTTAGCCATCGGATCCTTTTCCTTCTGAAGTTTAACTTCCAAACTTTTGATTTGATCATTCTTGAATGTTATAGTACCCATCTGAATAATAGTTATGTTTTTCAGTTTGGCTACTTCATTCATCTTTAGATCCAGCAATTTTTCTGAATCTAATGCAGCCAGCTTAAGGTCAACAATTTCCTTAGCCTGTGCTTTATTAAGGATTCTGCTTTTCTTAAGTGCTTGCAGCAGGTCACCATATTCATCAATGAGTTGATGAACATCTCCTTTAGATTCAGATTCATCTAAATCTCTTGATGCAGATGCTTCAGATTCTGAACCAGTATAGTAATCAGAACCTATTGAAGAATTGTTTACCTTACTAGGTCCAGGCTGATCCTGGCACTGATCTTCTTCTGTCAAGGTCATCAGCCCTTTATAACAATGTTCTTCAGTTCCATTTACTGAGTCCAGCAACTTCAAGAACTCGGCTTCTTCTATATCCTCTTCAGTTTCCAACAGTCCTATAAATGCTTCAGCTTTAGCTTCAGCCTCAGAATCTGATGATGAAGAATCTGACCAGCTTTTTTGCTTCTTTGCAACAAAGGATTTCTCCTTCTTTCCCATGTTTTTAGTTTCTTCTTATCATTAGATTCTTTCCTTTTGTCAGGACAATCAGCTACCACAAGTCCAGGCCTCTTGCAGCAATAGCAAACAATCTTAGTTGAAGATAATTTACTAGGTTTAGAGTTATACCTGTCCTTCCTAAAGGATTTCTTTTTCTGATAGTAATCTTCCTTGGATTGTGAGGACGATGGCTTGGATCTCCACTGTTTCTTCTTCAAGAACCTTTGAAATTATTTTAAGAAAGCAGCTAAGTCTTCATCAGAATTTGGACTATCTGATGTGTGACTGTCAGAACTTTCTGAAACTACTTCTGCAGCTTTACTAGGAGGATATGGAGACATCCTCCTACCCTTTCTTATGGATTCAGTCTTGAAAGACACTGACTTATCTCTGTAATCAACTTTATTACTTTTCTCTTCCTCCTTTCTGACCATCAGGTGCATTTCATGTGAAAGAAGTTTGCCAAATAATGTTGGAGGTGAAATTTCTGCTAGTCTGGCCACTTCTCTAATAGCACATATCTTGGTGTCCCAGTACTTAGTTAATGATCTCAGAAACATATCATTTAACTTATATCTGCTAAATACACTTCCATATTACATCAGTTCATTAACTATTCTGAAGAATTTCTTGTAACATTTAGTTATGCTGTCTGTTTTAGATTGTCTAAAACTTTCATACTCCTGATTCAGCATACACTTTCTGTCTTCTCTCACCTCTTCTAAACCCTCCATGTAGACAATCAGGGTGTCCCACATTTATTTGGAGGTCTTGCAGTGAATCAGATTTTGGAATGTTGAATTATCTATAGCACTGACTATTATATTCTGTGCTCTCTTATCCATAGTAGCCAAGATGATCTCATCCTTTGTCATTTCAGAATACTCCTTTGGTGTCCTGAGATTTGCATCAAGAACTGACACTTTCATTGGGATGAATGGCCCTACTTTGATAGCCATATAGATTCTTAGATCTGAAGCTTCCATAAACAATCTAACTCTCTCTTTCCATATGCCAAAAATATCTTTCCTGCATATAGGTAACTTCATAGAACCAAACTCTTTATAATTCTCAATGGAACCCATTTTACCTAATAGATTTCTGTCTTGGAGATCTACTCAGACTGTTAGGTCTATTCTTTGAGCAACCTGGCTCTGATACCACTTGAAAGAATTTGTTTCAAGATGTTCTAAACACCTAGGGGGTGAATAGGTTCAATTCTTTTTCTGACTTAGGCAGATAATTCTATCTAGTTTAGCAATGTATTCAGTATAAAATACAACACAGCATACACATACACAACATTCATAGATTGCACACCAGTTTTATAGTGGTTCCCCAATGATGGGTACATCCACTTTCCCCCTTTGTCTATCTAGCAGTGTACTAGATTCGGCCTAACTTCCTTCCTTCATCTCAGATCCACAGATCTTAGAGCTCAGAACCAAGACTGGTTCCTACAACTCAGAGTGAATCCACACCCCTACAACTCAGGCACAAGCCCTACCTCAGCCTCTTCCACAGGCCTAGAACTCAGAGTGACACCTCACTCCTACAACTCAGGCAACAGCCCTACCTCAGCCTCTTTCACAGGCCTACAACTCAGGGAACAGATTCCCCTACCTCAGGCACTTAGCCCTACCTTAGCCTTTATAATTTAGGTTTATAACTTAGAGATGTAAATCTCATACACTCAGATCTATCATAGATCCTACAAAAATTAATGATGAAAAGATGTTGATATCTTTAACCAGATAGAGAGAGAATTGTTGAAGGCTTCTTGATCAGTTCTTGATAGAACTGATTTCTTAAGGATCAACATGTCTTAGCTTTCTTCAAAACTTCTTGAATCTGAACAAAGTAGGGTTGATCTCCTTGATGTTGGAGTTGATCTTCAATCAGCTTCCTTCAGAATTAATCTGAATTCTTCTTCATACTTGATCTGAATTCTTCAGGGAGACTGTTCAGAATCTGCCTTCACTGGATGAGAATTTCTCTCCTTCTTATTTTTTCTCTCTCTACAATTTGTTGACTGTTTATTTCTCTTCTTCTGGATTCTCAATCCTTCAGAGATTATAATTGATTGGCTTGATTAACTTCTCTCTATTCTGTATGTTGTATATCTCTTGTTGTTATTGATTGTTGAGAGAACACATCTATATATAGGCTTCATCCGTGGTAACCGGCTGTTCCGGTTTCAAACATTCTTCTGACACCTCTGACAGATGTGACAGCAATGTCAGTAATGACAGCTGTCAAGTCTCTAGTTGCATTACTTCAGCCTACATTGGACTTTAACTGAGCAGCAGAGAATGTCGACGGAATACTTCATATGTGTCGACACACAAAGTCCATGTGTCGACACAAGTCTTGTTATTGTCGACATAACTTCACTTTTACTTCTCGACATAGCTTCTGTGGAATATGTCGACACAAGTCTTGTGTGTCGACACAAACACTCCTTGTCTTGACAAAGTTGGTGTCGACAGAATTTTGGTGTGTGTCGACACAAGTTCTGTGTGTCGATACAGTCGTTGTCGACAGAATTTTGGAATGTGACGATAGCTTCTCTATGTGTCGACACATCTCCTGATAATGTCGACACAATCTGGCTCTTAGTGTCGACACAACGTTGTCGACAGATTTTCTGTGTCTCGACATAAATTCTGGGTGTCGACACAATCTGGCCCTTGGTGTTGACACAGCGTTGTCGACAGATTTTTTGTGTGTCGACACAAATTCTGGGTGTCGACACAATCTGGCCCTTGGTGTCGACACAGTCATTCCCAAGTGTCGACACTTGTACTTAGAGAATTTTTCTTCCCATTCACTTAACCTGCACATGATAACTCAACACAACATCAAATATAACTTGATGCATATCATTGAGTTAGGTGAGGCTTCTCCAAATCTGTTACACATTTTCCAATGTACCCAACAGAGGGCATAGCAGCGGAACCGTCAAAGATAAGAGTCATACAGGAGTGGCCGGTGTTGTCTTCTGTTGCAGAGGTCAGGAGTTTCCTTGGACTTTCAGGTTACTATAGACATTTTGTCGAAACTTTCTCGCAGATCATTTTGCCTCTGACCACACTGACGAGGAAGGATCAGAAGTTCGTTTGGACGCCAGAGTGCGCATGTGCTTTGGAAGAGCTATAGAGTCGGTTGACCATGGCCCCTGTGTTGCCATCACCATGTGGTACCGATAGATATGAGAGCTATAGTGATGCTTCAGGGAGCGGCTTAGGTTGTGTTCTTTTGTAGTTTGGAAAAGTGATTGTTGATGGCTCACGCCACTTGAATGTGCATGAAAGAGCTTATCCCGTCCACGACTTGGAGTTGGCAGTGGTGATCTTTGCACTGAAGATATGGAGGCAATATCTTTAAGGCGTAAAAGTAGATATCTTTACGGACCATAGGGCGCAGCAGTCTCCGGTTCAATAACAGGCTCCAGACTCTAACTGGCTGAGCACCTTTCGGGCTCTCTCCCCTCCCGCCTACCTCGGGACGGAGTCGGCCGTACGCACGGAGGAATGGCTTGACACGGTGCAAGAGGTATTGGCGGGGATCCGTTGCCCGGTCAATATGGTTGTATCGTTGGCGGTGTCCGTCTTGGATCTACATGCTAAGAGGTGGTGGAAGTCACCCATGAGCTCCACGTTCCAAGGACGAGTGTATACCGAGAATAGTTGGAGTGAGTTCTCTGGTGTCTTCTTGGAGCACTTCTCTGTTGTATGGGAATTTCCCTCCTGCTCTCCCTCTGGTAGCTCCGCGGTGGAGGGTTACATACGTGGTCGAGGACGAGGACCGCGAGGAGGGAACCTCGGCCCTGCTCGGGATCAAGTGTACGCACTGGACATGGCGCAAGAATGGAATCCCCAAGATGTGATTGCAGGTATGATTCCAATGATTATCACATTTTCATTGTTTAACTTAAAGTTGCTTGAGACATACTAGACACCTAGCAATAAGTTTTGGTTATTGGTACTTAGGCACTGTGATAGTTGGCGGGAAGACGGCCTATGCATTGTTCGATACCGGTGCCTCACACTCCTTTGTGTCTGAAGACTTCATTAAGGACATGGAGGGCATACAATACTTTACTGGTATAGCCCGATGAGTGCGCCTACCGGACGGCTCGGAGATGATTGCAACCGCTAAGTGCGAGTTCGAGATATTCATTGGGGGAAAAGCCTTTGATACGCCTGCCACGGTCTTGAGAATGCCGGAGTTTGACATCATTTTGGGCATGGCGTGGTTGGACTAGCACTTTGCAAGGATTTACTGTGTAGAGAAATGAATCTACTTGAGACATGGAGACACCGGCATCATCTTCCAAGGTATTAGCTTCGCACCTCGTATGTTGTTATCTTCAGTTCAGGCAGTAAAAGCCCATATGAAGGGGGATGACGTCTTCATGATCTGGTTCGAGTTGAAGGAGTTAACATTGGATATAAAAGATGTACGGGTAGTGCGGGACTTCCCCGAGGTATTTCCTGAGAAACTGTCAGGATTACCCCCGCATAGAGAGGTTGACTTCCAGATTAATCTAGTACCGGGTGCCAAGCCGGTATCCAAGGCCCCTTACCGAATGGCCCCGAAGGAACTCGCGGAGTTTAGAGTTCAACTACAAGAACTGGTGGAGTCAGGGTTCGTTCGCCCCAGTTCGTCACCCTGGGGAGCCCCTGTATTGTTCATGAAGAAGAAGGATGGGACCCTGCGTTTGTGCATAGACTATCGGGAACTCAATCGGCTGACGGTGCGGAACACTTACCCGCTGCCTCGGATCGACGAGTTGTTCAATCAACTAGTGGGAGCGCATTGGTTTTCTAAGCTGGACTTGCGCTCAGGGTATTATCAGTTGAGAATACAAGAAGGTGACATCCAGAAAACGGCCTTTAGTTCAAGATATGAACTGTACGAGTTCACTGTAATGCCGTTTGGGCTCACAAATGCCCCTTTGGCCTTCATGAGCCTGATGAACAAGGTGTTTGAACCTTATTTGGATATCTTTGTCATTGTTTTCATCGACGACATCTTGGTCTACTCAAATACGGAGGAGGAGCATGTTGAGCACTTGACCTTGGTATTGAAGAAATTAAAAGAGCACGCCTTGTTCGCCAAGTTCAGCAAATGTGAATTATGGCTTAAAGAGGTTGCTTTCTTGGGGCATGTTATTAGTGGAGCAGGACTAGCGGTGGATCAGGCGAAGGTGCATGTCGTGAAGAAGTGGTCGCCCTTGAAGTCGGCGGCCGATGTGAGGAGCTTACTTAGACTTGTCGGTTATTACCGCAAGTTCGTAAAAGGATTCTCCAAGATTGCCCTCCATCTTACTTCATTGACGAAGAAAGGTGTGCCATTTGAGTGGACACCCCAATATGAAGCGGCATTCCAAGAACTGAAGAATAGACTTACCTCCGCCCCCATCCTTGCACTTCCGTCTGGGAAGGAAGGATTTCAAGTTTACATTGACGTATCATATCAAGGGATCGGAGCGGTATTGATGCAGCACGAACACGTGATTGCTTATGCTTTAAGACAACTGAAGAAACATGAAATCAATTACCCGGTTCATGATTTGGAGCTTGGAGCAGTGGTGTTCGCCTTGAAGGTTTGGAGGAATTACCTATACGGCGTCCACTGGGGGATCTTTTCAGATCACAAAAACTTGAAGTACGTCCATACTCAGAAGGAGTTGAACTTGAGACAATGGAGGTGGTTAGAATTTCTATGCGACTATGAGTTCACCATGAACTACCACCCCGGAAAGGCGAACTCGGTGGTCGATGCATTGAATAGAAAGGTACCAGGTTCTAGCCCAGAGTCTCGGTTGATGAGTATAGAGTTGGCTAGGATGATTGAGGAGATTGATATTACATTGATACTTAAGGCTCCTTCGGCAGAGTATACATAGTACTTGGCATGCATGAGCATAGTTTGTGATATCCGGGACCGAATCAGAGTGGAGCAAGGAATGCATGCGGCCCTGGCCCCAGCAATAAAGTCAATCGAAGATGGGACTACGGATGAGTATACGCTAAAAGATGGCCTCGTTTATTTTCGTGGCCGGCTCTACATTCCCAAGGGCGGTAAAATCCGGGAGGATATCTTGAGAGAGGCTCATTGCTCTCAATATTCAGTGTACCCGGGTATTGCCAAGATGTACACCGGCCTAAGGAAGACCATGTGTTGGCCGGGAATGAAGAAGGATGTCAGATATTTTGTTACACACTGCGAAACCTATCAAAGGGTGAAGGCGGAATGCAAGAGCCCTGGTGGTTTGTTACAATTGTTTCCCATCCCCGAGTGGAAGTTTGAGGATATCTCCATGGACTTTTCCATGGGTTACCTCGCTCACGCTCAGGGAATGATTCGGTGTGGGTGATCATTGATCGACTGACAAAAATAGCCCGGTTTATCCCCATGAAGAAAGAGGCTCACGTGGATGTCTTGGTATGCCTCTTTGTGGAGCAGTTCGTATGGTATCATGGTGTGCCTAAGACAATCGTTTCTGACTGGGATGGTCGTTTCACCTCAAGGGAATGGAAGGCGGTACAGGCGTATTTGGGTTCACACCTTACCTTTAGCACCACGTTAAATCCTCAGACGGACGGGCAGTCTGATAGGACCATCAGAACACTGGAAGATTTGTTGAGGTTATGTGTGTTAGATAGAGGAGAGCTGTGGGAAAGCTTTTACCACTGGTGGAATTCTCCTACAACAACAGTCATCAAGCTAGCATCGGCATGGCGCCCCATGAATCCCTTTACGGAAGAAGGTGCAGAACCCCCTTGTCTTGGGTGCAAGATGAAGACCTGACGGCTTTGGGAATTGAGTATATTGATGATACAGATACGGTGGTTAGGCTGATACGGGATCGCATGTTGGAGGCTCAAAGTCGGCGTGTGAAGTATTATAATTCAAAGCACCGGATGGTGGAGTTTCAAGTGGGTGATAAGGTGTTTCTGAAGATTCGGCCGATGCATGGGGTGTCACGGGTGCGTGGTGTCAAAAAGCTCAGCCCATGGTACGTTGGGCCTTATACTATATTGGAAAGGATTGGACAGTTGGCCTATCGGCTGGAGTTACCGCCGGAGCTAGAGAATCTCCACGACGTGTTCCATGTGTCGTCGCTTCGAAAGGCGCTGTTGCGGCCCGATCAATATATCCCTACTACTGATGGTGCAGTGGCGACTGATAGGTCTGTGCGACTGGAGCCTGTGCGGATCGTAGATAATGAGACAAGAATGTTGCGCCGCAAAAGTGCTCCCTTGGTGAAGGTGCTATGGTTTAATCATGGGAAGGAGGAATATACATGGGAGCCGATGGATTTGATGCAAAAAAAACTACACGGAGTTGTTTGCTCTAGGTAATTTTATTTAAAAGCATATTATATTTTTTGTTATGCTTTTCTCCCCATAGACTAAGCCTGATTTCGGGGACGAAATCTTTTATTTTGTTTATAGGATTTGTAACATCCCGAATCGCACTAGGCCCCTCGTGCGTGTTTCTGAGTCAGGAGAGCTGACTTGGGTTCGGGGGAGAGTGTTGACAACTGGACATCACATGTGAAAAGGAGGAGAAATCCGCCAAGCATAGGACACGGGTAGAGACACGGGCGTATCCCTACCCGTGTGGGAGTGGCCAGCTCTTGAGTCGATGACTCAAGTATGTCCAGAGAAGGACACGGGTAGTGACACAGGCGTGTCACTACCTGTGTGAAGTGACACGGGTAGAGACGCGGGTGTGTCCCTACCCGTATGCATGTGTGTTGAGTTGAACTCGACACAGCGTGTCGAGTTCGACAAACTGTGTGTCGAGATCGACGAATTGTATGACACGGGTAGAGACACGGGCGTGTCCCTACCCGTATGTCATTGTGTCGAGTTGAACTCGGCGAGGCGTGTCGAGATCGACGAGGTGTGTCGAGATCGTATGATACGGGTAGCAACACGGGCATGTCCCTACCGGTGTGTCGAGTTAAACTTGACGAGGCATGTCGAGATCGACGAACTACATGTCGAGATTGACGAATAGAATGACAAGGGTAGCGACACGGGCATGTCCCTACCCATGTGTCGTTGTGTCGAGTTGCGTTCGTCGAAATGAATCCAGAGAAGGACACGACCAGGGAACATGGCCGTATCATGTGGACACGGGTCGGGACACGGGTGTGTCCCTACCTGTGTTGAGTATTGAACCGACACTACAACCGTCGTTGACACTTCGTCGAAGCAGGACACGGGTGCGAACACGGGCGTGTCTCTACCCGTGTCACTCTTCATATATAAGGGGAAATGAAAACCCTAGCCATTTTCATGCTCATTTCATCTCCTATTTTTTGAGAGAAACTCCTGTTGAGAGAAGGAAGTTGCTGGACCTAGCTCTAGAGGAGGAGATCCGCCGCCGTCGTGAAGGAGAAGATGCCTCCGAGAAGAGTTACACGATCTATGGCCGGAAATAGTGGAAATTCCGGAAATGAGGTGAGCTTCCTCCCCTCTCCCTTGGTTCTAGATCTGTAGTTATCTAGGCGAGATGTCGACTCAAAAGAGTCTAGACTTGCGAGATGGTGATTTCTGTAGGAAGAGGCCGTTCTAGGGCTTGTGCTCTAAGGTTAGTGGTGTCTTCAACCTCTCCAACCTTCTATGTGAATATGGGGGATTGCTTCTTGAAAATTCATGGCCTCTTGAGGGTGAATAAGGGAGGAGGAATTTCCGATGTGATTTTGGAAGACCGACTTGAGGAGGAAGATGAACTGATGGCGTTCATTCCTCTTCAAGATGCATGCAGAATCTGTGTTCTGCGCGCAGCGATCTCTTTGGCCATTTTTAGGTGGCAAATGGCCAACTCTAGGCTTCCGATTAACCACGAAAGTTGAAGTCCTCTAAAATACCTTTCCAACGAGTGGTTGCACGACTTCAGGCGAAGTCTGTAGCCCCGAGAAAGTCTGAACGAAGTTGACATTTGGCAAACCTGCATGCAGAAATTGTGTTCTGTGCGCAGCGGGATTTGAAGCCGATTTCAAGAAGGTTACAGTCACGTTTGGGTTGTGGGCTGAATATGAAAGTTGTAACCCATGGAAAGACCTTTCCATCGAGGGGTTACATATCTTCATCGGATTGCTGTAGCTTCGGGAATATCCGGTCGAATTTGCTGTCCAGATTTATTCTGCACTTAAATTCTGGGTTTTATATATTATGGATTTGGATTCGGTGGAATCAATGTTGCAAACTAACTCGAGATTTTGGTGAACCATTTTATGTTAACCACTGTGGTGCTATGAATGATAAAGTTTACTAATTGGATTTCATAAAATGAAATTGTGAAGCAAGCTTACTTAAACGAAACGACTTCTTAGAAATTGGTAGACTATTATTTATGTGCATTATGTTATATTATGTTGAAATCATTTGGAATGACATATAGAAGGATAAGTTATGGTCATGAGTATGTTTGATGGATGGAATGAAATTTAGTCGTCCAATACTTAGAGCGTAGTCTCCCTACGGGTAGTATTGTGGAAGGGTAAGTGCGGTGTAGACCGTCACTAGTTGGGTTAGTGTTGAGATGAGGTATAGATGGGCGGTTGGGCTGTGTCCTCGGTGTTCACGTCCCGAGGCCCCTTCCATGTCGAGTGGATGGTTGGGCTATGTCCTCGTGCTCACTTCCGAGGCCCCTTCCATATCACAGTGATGTGGCATTTGCATGTGGTGTGAGTCGACACGCAGTGTCGTAATCCTGGGTTAAGTATAGTGTGGCAGGTCTACAGGCACGCCGATCGTCGCACCAATGGGAGTTGACAGTTAGACTTTAGGCGGTTGGGCTGTGTCCTCGGTGTTCACGTACTGGGGCCCCTTCCGTGCCAAGTGAACGGTTGGGTTGTGTCCTTGTGCTTACTTCCAAGGCCCCTTCCGGGTCACACCAGGCCAGTTCAGGCTGTGTTCTCGGTGCGCATCTACCCAAGACCCCGCTGGGCCATAGTACGCATGGGCTCCGCTGTTGTGTTCTTAGCATTGAGGCGTACAGAGGACTAAGTGAAGCAGTGTGGATACCCGCCTAGTAGTAGAGATGCCCGCTCTACTGTCATCGCCTGGCCACGGCGGTCGATGCCTGAGAGGTTAGCTACCTACTCGAATAGTGGGAACTATAGTCTGTGTCGACATAGCAATTGCATGTGTGTGATCATGGGTGAGTCATAACATAGCATACATACCATTTCATATCACTGCACAACAAGATCTTCATCGTATAAGTTTGTATGGGCACTCTTATATGATGAGTTACTTTTATGTAACCTGATCCTTAACTTATAAGCTTGTATAGGTATCCTTATAAGTTAAGTTACTTTCATGTTGTAGATACTTGCACTTGATAGTTTGATATTGTTTATGTAGAGCTGTTAGAATATAATGTTATTAATCTTATTGTACCATTACCACCTGCATGTACCTGTTATACTATTTATTATACTTGTACCCTTGTTTCTTTCTCCGCCCGGTGCCGAGGAGTCGCCGGGGGAGCGGATGTGAAGCCACTTAGTCTTTTCGACTAACGATTGCTACGTCTTCCTTTTTAGGAGGTCACACCACTGGTAGAGCAGCCGCAGACTTTGCAGCAGGACAGTCAGGCCAGGACGACAGGGCTTGATGTGACGGTGTTGTCGCTACTGTCGGTTATGGATGTGAGTGTTGAGCGACTCTGATGTAGCCCGTTTGGGCAACTTATATCTGTACTCTGATATTGTAGAAGCATGTTTTAGCTTCTCTTATTTGATGTATTTGGACATATATGCTTATTGTGGATTTGACTTCTCTATCTCTCTTTTATATTATGGTTGGTTTGGCATGTATATATTGATATTGATTATAGCCGGCGGAATAGGCGTCTTGTGGTACAGGTTAGCCTGTGTGTTAATGCTACCGTAAGGCGGCTATTATGGGCATAAGACCCCCCTTCGTGCCGTGTTTTGGGATCCGAGAGGGGGTCTTACATCTACTGTCTCAGCTATCTCAGCTGACTCAACGCCATCTTCCCAGCTGTCTCAGCTGTCTCATCGTTGTCAATGCATTCTTCTCAGCGGACTCAGCACTTATGCCTTAGACAGATTTTCTGCCTTTAACTTGACAAGCTTTGAGCATAGCTCGACGAACCACAACCTGAGATCGATGAACTTTGATCTTCTCAGCGCTCTTAGTGCTTTTTGCCTTAAACACTTTTTCTCTTACTTCATCTTGACAACCGTTAGGCTGAGCTCGATGAACTGTAACCTGAGCTCAACGAACTTCGAGCTAAGATCGACGAATTTTGTTTCCTGAATTCCTAAGCTTATGCTGAGTTGAGCTTGACGATCAGCAAGCTGATTTTGACGAACTTTGAGCTGAGTTCGATGAAATTTGAGTTTACAGCCCAACTCATTTTTCCTTACTTGTCCAATCATGGACTATCTGCATGCATGAACTAAAGCACACATCAAATACAACTATGATCTTAGTGTTGATGGGTATGCCTCTTCAAATCCATCTAGGGAACATTGTGGGAAATGGACCCAACAATCTCCCCCTATTTGAAGAAGGTAGAACACCCAGCAACACTAAGAGACATTTACCAAAATAGCTTAGAATAAAATCAAGCAGCTGCAGATTCTGATCTGCTATACTTGTAACTTTTGCAACATTCATTCAATGTGCATTCTCATACTACTTGAGCAGCAATTGCTCAAGTAATTTGAACTCTCCTTTGTACCACATAAATGTTATGCTCCTTTATACCACTTAATAGTTAATTGAGGTGCACAATTAGAAGCACTTGCCTCAATGTATGCACTGGCACCAACATGACTCAACATGTGGTCAGTCATTGCATATCTCATACTACTAGAATCTTTTCCAGTAAAATGAACCTATTCATCATGACCTTGTCATGTCAATATTGCTTTTATATCTCCCTCATATGTATTTCACACATATCTCCCCCTTTTTGTCTTCTTCAAAATGCATATCTATTGAAGGAGTAGAAAATATTATGGGAGAGATTATCTCTTGATCCTAAACAAAGTTCTATGTTGGTACTTTTAAGAAAATCAACCTAGGATCAGTCTAGTTGATTAGGAGACATACCTTTTGTGTTGATACATTGATGCAACACAATACTGCAACATTTAAGCTTGCTGAACACATGGTTCCACTTGCTGATGATGTTTCTCAGAATCACCATCCACCCGTGGTGATATCATTAATACACCACATCACTACAGCCTCCTTTACACTTGAGTGACCCAGGGATTCACTTGAGCTGGCTGCTAGTTGTTACTCTTCTTATAATCTCCCTCTTGGTCTGTGCTTTTTTCTTGAGACAATCTAATTAGTTGTTGTGACAAATGATCTACTACAGCAGTTGCCTGCTCCTGCCCAATAGGAGGTTGATCCTGTTTCAGCAACTGCTGGACATGCTCTCCCTTTATAGGTTGCTGAGCCCTCTCCCCTCAACAGGAGCATCCTTGTCATTCCCTATACTGGACACTTGAGTCCATCTAAGTCATGATACCACTTAATGGTCTTTATAGTCTTGATGTGTCAACAAGGACACATCTACCTGTAAGAAAAGTGAATCCTACAACACAAGTATGACATGGAGAAACTGAAGCTATACCAGGTTCAACATACCCAATCTTAATCTAGATGGTGTTGAATCTTGACTTCATATAGTGGCATGATAATCATGTCAGCCGCATGACAGAAAGGACAAACTCAGGATTGAGTTCTTCCTTATGCCCCCTAACTTATTGAAACTTAATCTACATATGCATAGTCCTGCTATGACAAACAGGATTCCTAGCAACTTAGATTAAACTTGTAGAATATCATTATATAAAATAAATTCTACTTATCTGGAGGTTATGGTTCGGATGCCATAAAATTTCGGTATGGCAAACTTGATTTCGACGATTTTCTTAGCTTTAGTCGACCTCCATTAGACGATTTCTTCAGTGTTCGTCCAGCTCCATTCGATGAAATCTTCTGATTTCGTCGAGCTCCAACCATGTTGATGCTTAGAAACTCCTAGAATATTGCACAGTTTCTTTTTGATACCACTTGAAAGACTGTGTTTTGCTCAGAGATGAGTATAGCCTTCTTGTTCTTTTCCAAATTTTCTAGTGTGGCAGCAAGACTTTGTCCAATCAGACATTTATACTGGCTGGATCCATCCAGCTCTCCCATGCCACTTAATACCACTTATACCCTTCTTCAGGAATATATACAGCTTCCCTATCCTTGGTGTATAAACCACAGGATAACTTCCTTATACCGGTCCAAGTTCTGGAACATCTTCTGTTCAAGTGTCACATGGGGGAAGGGCACTAAGACTAACCTGCAAAACAGAATTACCTTACCTTACGACCCCAATATATATTGGGTCCTAGGTTCACATTAGCTTGAAAATAATTATGCCTTTCTGCAGAATTTCTGACAGGTTGGCTACCTTTGGACACTGAAGGATTGTGCCAGCAATCCATAGCATAGTGGCTCACTTTACCACAGCACCAGCACTCATAAATATTGTATCTCCTTTTCTATTTGAGAGCAGAATTAGACTATACTGTTCTCTAAACAGTGGGGAGATGTGTTGCTCTATTCTTCTGTCTTCTTTCAGCAGCAGTTTGACTGAAGGGAAGTCTTTCAGCTGGCTGATTTGGTCTCTTCTGAAAGGCACTAGTTGCATGTTTCTTTTCTGCTAACATGCATCTGATAACATCTGAGATTGTCATTCCAGCCTTACCAGAAGACTCACCTTGAGTCATAACTTTTGCTGGATGATTTAGATTTTTAGCAGCAGCAATATCCTTGAGTTTTGGGGTTGGGGAACCAAAAACAAATGGTCTAGGTTGGGCCATTTGGATTTCCTCATGGGCAGCCTTACAGGCTTTCACATGGTTGTACCTTCCACTATGGCTGGGGCCACGGTCCATACTAGTGGATCTGTCGTTCTCCCAGTGACCATAATAACTTTCATGGACATACCTATTAGAAGGCAACAATATTCTTTGAAAAGAAATTTGAGGCAATGAGACAAGGGGCACAACAGGTGCCTCCCCTTTTCCCTTTCCTCTTGGATTGGAAGGTCTAGCAGGTCTCTTAAATCCCAATCGTTTCTTACCAGCTTGGGTAAGGTGGGTATCAATTAAGGGTAGCACAGTGCTTGGCTTAGAAAATTTTGTCACCAACAATTTCTCATTTAAGCTATCATTTTCAAGTTTCTGGATAAGTTTCTTATTTGAGACTCTTGCCACAGACACACTGTCAATGATTTCCATGAGCTGACCTGCATGTGCAGCCATGTCAGTGAGGGCCTTTTCTTGGACTTCACACTTGCTTTTAAGATAGAGACTGAGTCAGCCTCATGACTAGAAATAAAAGAATGTGGTTTAGAATGTACCTGAGACAGACCGGGCTGATCCTGGTTGCTTTCTTCATCTGTCATTGTCATTAGTCCATGGCACTGAGCATCTCCTTCTTCATCTTCATCCATCTCTGAGACACTATCTGGGTGTGACAGAGGGGCCCTGATCCCTATTCTAGTAGTAAGGAACTCTTCTTCAGCAACAGCAATGAGCCCAATGTAGGCTTCATCTTCTTCACTATCTGACTTAGAGGAAGAGTCAGACTAGGTCTTCTCTTTCTTAGCCACTAAGGACTTCTCTTTCTTCTTTTCCTTGTGGTGCTTCTTCATTTTTTCTTCCTTTCTCTCTACTAGATAGTTAGCAATTACATGCCCAGTTTTGTTGCAGGAAAAATAAATAATGTTAGAGGAAGATTATTTATTAGAGTTAGGAGCATACATGTCCTCCTTAGAGGATTTCCTTCTGTGCTGAGAGGAGGAAGAAGCCCTTTTGTTCTTCCAATGCCCCTTCTTCATTAGTTTCTAAAATTGCCTGGAGAAGGCAGCAAGGTCCTCATATATGTATGGCTGTCAGATGAGCTGGACCTGGAGCTCTCAGATTCTAACACAGCGCTTCTCCTTACTGGAGAGATCTTCCTTCTGCTCCTGATTGAACCATCGGCTTTGAAAGCCACAGATTTCTCCTTGCTTTGTGACATGCTGGTCTTCTCTTCTTCTTCCTTCCTTGCAGTAAGTTGTTTCTCATAGGACAGCAGCTTTCCAAACAGGGTTGGAGGTGGTGTGTCTGCTAGTCTACCCATCTCCCTGATGGCATAGATCTTTGTGTCCCAATCCTTGGTGAGGGACCCGAGAAACTTGGCATTCAGCTCATAGGTACTAAAGACTCTTCCATAAGTTCTCAGTTCATTAACAGTTCTGAAAAATCTTTCAAAACTTTCGGCAATACACTTATACTTTCCTTGTCTGAAGGCCTCATACTCCTCGTTAAGCATGGATTTCCTGTCATCCCTCACCTCTTCTGAACCCTCCATGAACACCACTAGGGTGTCCCACATCTCCTTGGAGGTCTTGTAGTGCACTAAATTCTGGAATGTAGGATTATCTACTGCACTAGCAATGATGTTTTGAGTTCTCTTATCTATGGAGGTAAGGAGGAGCTCATCCTTGTTCATTTCTTCATATGATTTAGGAGTCTAAATTTTGGCATCCAGAACTGAGATCTTCATGGGGATGAAGGGTCCCTCTTTGATTGTGATGAAGATCTTAGGGTCAGCAGCTTCCATGAACATTCTGACCCTTTCGTTCAAAAGCCCAAACCCTTCCTTTCTACAGATTGGCAACTTCATGGCTCCTAATTTCTTATAATTTACACCAGACCCCATTTCTTATCTTTTAGCTAACCTTGGAGGTATACTGATATGATTAAAACTCCAAAACTTATTATGAAGCGCGGCGCCCCGAGCGGTTTTATTTAAGTAGAGCGGAAGTGGTTTTATTTAGAAAATGGGGCGCGCGTATTTATTTATTTTGGATATAAAACGGGTGTGATCGAGTTTTAACGAAAGGAGGTAAGTGCACCTATCGTGAGTAGTACAGGATATTCCGGGTGGAATATCGAGGTCGTATTATTCTCGGTGTCGGTTCGATTATTTCTACTCTTCCCTGGAGGGGACTATTATTTTACCGATAATTAACTTGTCGGGTTATATATTATATATAATAAAAAATGACAGAAGATAAAAGGCATAAAAGGAAAGCAATAAGGTGGTGCCGATGAAGAGCTTAGCTCGATGGCACCGAAAAAACAATTGAACTAAAATAGACTTTAAATAAAAAGAGCTCCTAAATTTCTAATTAATTAAGGCGGAGACTTGGCCGTGGAGGTTCCACTAAAATAAGCTCACCTAGCTATAGGGCTATCGCTCACCTGAACGCTAAGACTATTCGACCGGGCTCTCGTCCGATGAAGGATTCCTCTTAACGCCCGCATTACGCTATGAACCCCCCTATTGGGTGGGGAACCCAATCCGGTAGATTTGGCGCGCCTCCTCTCTCGAGGGTTAGTGCAGAACTCTCTTTGCCAAGGGGTGATCGGTCCATATGCACGGCCTCTCGGCTAGCTAGCATATGGACTACGGAAATAGGGCCCACACATCGATATGTGGTCCTACGCGTCGTTAACCCCGGGCAAATCTTAAGTACTTTAAATTAATTAGAAAAATTAGACCTTTAGTTATTTTAAGCTATTTTATCTCTCCCAATATTCTTCGATACCGAGGGATAAGAACGGTTAGCCACTCATCGGAATGGGGACGGCTTGCGGTGAAAAGCAGAAAATAAAGCAGTAAAGAAAGTGGTAAAGGAAAGCAGAAAATTGCAAGTCCTACTCAAACGAGTAGGACTGAAGAAAGCTGTAAATTGCGAGTCCCGGCGCAAGCGCGTGGGCGGGAGAAAGAAAGCGTGTCCTACTCGAACGAGTAGGACTAAATAAATGCAACACACGCACTCACTCTACATAAAGTAAAACTCACGCACACACTCTCTCGACATAAAGTAAAACACACACACACAAATCCTACTCAAATGAGTAGGGAAAAATAAAGACCTGTCATTTAACTCGAATGAGTAGGCGGACATAAAGAAAATTACAAACTCACGCACTCTACAGAAAGTAAAATAAGCAAGCGCCATTTAACTCTTAACGAGTAGGCGGAAATAAATGCGCACAAGTACAGAAATGAAGAAAAAAAACTAAGTTACCTAAAAATTAAAACAACTGCATTTCTACCGCTAGAATGCGGTAGAAATGCGTAAAAAGCTGAAATAAAAGTAAACCGGGCAAAAATGTTTGTAAATAAACGCAAAATGAAAATGCCCGAAAAATTAAAACGAATACATTTCTACCGCTAGAATACAGTAGAAATTCATAAAAAGAGAACGAAAAAATTAAAAGAGCAAAAAGTTTTTGAAATAAAGGCAGAAACGAAAATACTTGAAAAATTAAAACGAATATGTTTTCATTCTTATAACTCCGTAAAAATGCTAAAAAAGTGAAAATAAACTGAAAATAATGAAAATGTTTTACATCCTAAAAAGAAAAATCTAAGTTAAAAGAAATGAAAATCACTTTGAAATCAGTTTTACGGGTTTATAACAATGAGATAGAAAGCTATAAAAACCTAATCTAAACAAGTCTAAGTAAAGTTAATGAAAACATTAAAGTAAAAAACTATACTCATACACTCACACATGCCTTTTAAAAGAACTAAAACTAAGTTAAAACAAAAGCAAAAAAGATAAGATTGCATAAGGGATGAAACATAGATGAAGTCCAAGGGTTGTAATGGAAAAAAAACTACAATTGCATTAATAAAAAAGGTTATTACAAAGCTAAAAAAAAGAAGAGAAAGAGGGAGAGAAAATATCCCTTACAACACATTTGGATTTCATCCCAGCAGCATAACACTTATACAAAATGGTTCAAAAAAGTGGAACAAGAACTCAAGCAGAAGCTCTGAATTTATAGACAGAAATTTTACAAGTACACGCCCTCTGACACGGGCGTGTCAGGGGGCGTGTCGGTACTATTTGCGAAGGCGGCCGGCGATTTGACGGGAAAGTGGACTTCGGGCTGGTCACGTGTCGGTCTCGTGTTGGTCACGCCCCAGGTCATGGGCGTGATGGTGGGCGTGTCAAGAAGGTGGATCTGGGCGCGGGTTGCGCCGAAAGTCGTCACGCGGGTCTTGTCGGCCAAGTGGAGAGGTCACGCCCCAGGTCACGGGCGTGACTCTGGGCATGTCGGTTGGTGTCGACACTCGACAAACGTCGAGCGGAAAATGTCGAGTTGAAAATCGTCGAGAGGGAAGAGGTGTCATGTCCTAGATCACGGGCGTGACGGTGGGCGTGTCGAGGGGGTCGACGAATGTCGAGCTGAAAACGTCGAGCGGCTGGACACGGGCTTGGGTCACGCCTCGTGTCGGGTGACACGGGCGTGTTGCCGGGCGTGTCAAGCTTGTCTTCTCGAAAACTGCTGATTTCACGGTTTTTGCATTGTTACGCCCTGGTCACGGGCGTGACCAATTTGTCACGGGCGTGACATGACAATTTTTGGCAGATTTTTGATATTTTCTGAAACATAAAAATAAAGCAAGTCAGCAAAATTATTTACAAAAAAGGAGCAATTTATTAAGCAAAAACATGTAAAAATGACGAAAAGAAATGAAAACGACTAAATTAATGTACACAAAAATGCGTATATTTACAATTCATCATATACTCAGATTGTTAAATTCTTTTTGAGGAACCTCTCTCTGATACCACTTGAAAGTTATTTAATTGAAGGTTAGCTAATCACCTAGAGGGGGCGTGAATAGGTCTTTGAAATTTATAGCTTCTCTTGCTATTTTCTTACTACTTTATCTAGAGCTTGTCCTTATGTCTTGCAATAAGAAAGTAAAACAAACACACACAGCAAGCACGCAAGTATTTATACTGGTTCCCCAATTGGGTACATCCACTTTCCCTCCCACCTTTCCAAATTACTTGTTGGACATGGCACAAACTCAAGCACTATGCTCTTTAGAGCTTACACCTCAGGCCCACAGCCTTACACTCAGATCCACACCTGGATCCTACCATAGAGAGATAAACTCTCCAGCCTCAAGCTATTAAGCCTTCCAGCAAATCAGATCCACTTGGATCCTACCACAGAGAGATAAACTCTCTAGCCTCAGGTTATTAAGCCTTCCAGCAACTCAGATCCACTTGGATCATACCACAGAGAGATAAACTCTCCGGCCTCAGGCTATCAAGCCTTCCAGCACCTCAAATCCAGTTGGATCCTACCACAGAGAGATAAACTCCCCATCCTCAAGCTATTAAGCCTTTCAGTAACTCAGATACAGTTGGATCCAACCACAGAGAGATAAACTCTCTAGCCTCAGGCTATCAAGCCTTCCAGCAACTCAGATCCAGTTGGATCCTACCATAGAGAGATAAACTCTCCAGCCTCAGGCTATCAAGCCTTCCAGCAACTCAGATCCAGTTGGATCCTACCATAGAGAGATAAACTCTCCAGCCTCAGGCTATCAAGCCTTCCAGCAACCTAGATCCAGTTAGATCCTACTACAGAGAGATAAACTCTCCAACCTCAGGATATTAAGCCTTCTAGCAACTCAGATCCAGTTGGATCCTACCACTGTCACAACCCGCATTTTCTCTACGGTTACATCGCATCAGAGCAAGAGAAAATATGTGTCGTGATGCCACGTCATGCAGGGGATAACTGCACACGTTCAGGCAAAACTCCAGACTTTAGATTTTAAGGAAAATTGTAGATTAATATGAAAGAAAACCAGTTATATTTAATGGTTGTATCCCTCGGCACGGTGGATCATCTAGTCCACAACCAAAAGTATATTTATACGCAGCAGAAAATACTTTGGTTAAATTAAGTTGACACCCTAAATGAGCATAATTGCCCCGAGGGATGACTCATGGTATGCACGACTCTAAGGTGAATATAGTATATATGAAAGATAGTCTTTTACGCTAAAGGAAAAATAGTGTCTTAGTTTTATAAATATGACGTGCATGAGATACATATAGTAATGCTTTAGGGTTTAAAATACCTAACATGCAATCTAGCATAAATCCTTCCCAGAAGACAAGTAAACATCCAAAAAGGCAAAAAAGATAGCAGTTTAAGTTCATACCTAGCATCGCTAGAAGCCACCAGTGGGCGTCAACAACCTGACACGAACCCACTGGTGAGTATGCTTGTCTATACAGAAAGGTAAGGAACTACCTCACAAAATCGAGGATCAGCTATCTCAGCTACCCAAGAGGCAACAAGCAAGCCCCTCCAAAAGAACTAGCCGCTGAACTGGATACAACCTGGACCTAAGGCATTCAAGAAAAGAACACCTCAGCAAGAAAATAATCAAAAAGGTAAATAGAGCATTAGATTTATGAGCAATTAAGAAGGGTTTACCAACCCGGCAATAAAAAATTCTATGAGCATAAGAAAGGGCATGACAGTAAGAAAAGAGCACTGTCTAAAGCATAGCAAATCACACCAAGTACGAGCAATAAAAGCAATATGCCCTACAAAAGAACCTGCAACAGTAGCAAGACATATACATATATGCTAAAAGAAAAAAAGCCATTGAATAGGAAAGGAACTAATAGTCCTAACACGTGGGTTAATGGCAGTGGTCAAACATGGATCTGAATACATAACCAAAACCAGATCCAAAAAGGGCTAAGGGGTCAAACAGTGGCAGCTTTAGGGTCCCACACACGCCAACCCAAACCGGGGCAAAAGGGGGTGGTCACAGCTCTCCATATAAAACCACCCCTCCAGAGGCACCAAAACTCCACCACCTGCCACAACTCAAGAGTAGGCATGCAAAAACTAGCTGAACACCCAATACCCCCCCCCCTAAAGAAAAGGGAAAAGTCATACTAACAATCCTAAGGAACACACGAACCCAAGGCAGAAACGTCGAGTCCACTCGACACGGCGTTGAGTAAGCTCCACTCACTTGACACCAAAAATACTTTAGCCGCAAAACCTACGCTGGATGACAGCGTTGAGTGAACTTGGCTCATCCAACGCTGTCAGCGCTTTCTACTTATGGTAAACGTAAATTTTAGTTAAAACCGCATCCTAAACTCTCTCAACGCGAGTTGGAAATTTAATTCCAACCCTCCCTTCCATCCTATCTACTCGGGGCTACCGCAACTAAACTTAAACTACAACTAAACGCAGCCTTACCCTAACTCTAGCTACCCATTGGACACCAAACCGAGACAAAAAGAGAGAAACCTTGATTTAAATCTAGAAGGTAAAGAAACAGCCACTTGATTTAAAGCTTGATTTAACAACTCAACCTGCTGCTCTAACTTCTAGGGAGGAAAATAAAGAGAACAAAGCTATTGCACAGGAATGAAAACAGAGTAAGTGTTAGAAATAATTTGGCAAGGGCAAGGGAGCCACTTGCCTCTACGTTCAGGAAAAACATCAACTATCTCCAAAGCTTGGCACCGGCGGTAAGATCGGCCACCTAAAAGACCAAAACTGAAGCTTTGAGGAAGAAGAAAGAAATCAGAAATTCTCAACTCCTAGAATCAACCCTAAATCAAGAAAAAACCTTACATGGAAGGAAGGATCTAGACGAGCGCAAGCCAAATCCGCTAACGCGCGAGAAAATCAAGCTCTGACCCTCCCGCAATCACCGGCCAAAACCCAACACCATCTCCTCCTAAAACCCTCCGCTGGAAGCTTCTCCAGAATTGGGAACGAAGAAAATGAGGAGGAAAAAATGAATCACGACATAAAAATGAAACACTCAGGAAAAAAGGTACGGGACACGCCCCAGACACGCCCTTGACACGGTCCGACACGCCTATGTCACGGGGCGTGTA
This sequence comes from Platanthera guangdongensis, assembly GCA_039583875.1. NCBI lineage: Eukaryota > Viridiplantae > Streptophyta > Magnoliopsida > Asparagales > Orchidaceae > Platanthera > Platanthera guangdongensis. The sequence continues at coordinate 104,888,714 of CM077147.1, read as the reverse complement.
CTCACACAACTACCCACCTACCCACTCGCCGATTGTCGAAATCAGCTCGACGAAACAGGGGACACGCCCGTGTCACAGGCCATGTACCAACTCCGACACCACTCGATGATCGTCGAACAGAGAGAGACACGCCCCGTGTCATGCCCGTGTCTGATACAACATGCCCATGACACTGTCGTGTACTCACTAAAACACCGTCCGACGATCATCGATCATAGCACAACGAACCGAAGTGGGACACGCCCTGTGACACGCCCGTGTCACAGGCCGTGTTCCTACCAAAAAACACCCGTCGACCAACTTTTGTCGACCACACAACTGAAAGCTCTACGCAAGCTCGACACGCCCTAGGTCATGCCCGTGACCCAGGCCGTGTCACCCAAACATACACAAAAAAACAGCCAACACCTTAGAAAAAAAAGACAAGGCACCAGCCTAACAAGCTCAGCCAAACTAGGCTATGCACAGCACAGCAAACATTACAGCTAACAAAACAAACGTCGAAACGACGCGAAAGCAAACGATCCCGGACTTCGACCAAAACTCGCACTGTGGCTAAACACCCAAGCTACGAAAACAACGGTGAGGTCAAAAACAACATCCGACGATCGCACACTCAGGCTAACACCTCCCGAAGCCAAAACACAAGCATTCCCTAAGAGGCCCAACCGAGTGACCAAAACAGACCCCGGCTAGCTGGGGAATCTTGCTAACAGGCTACAACCAGGCTACATAAGGAACCTAAAGAGCTATTACCACGCTCTACAACGGTGAAAGGCCGGAAATGCGTTATCGTAACGCCAATCCAAGATCAAGCAAAACAAAGAAAAACCGGGGGCGTTACAGCCACAGAGAGATAAACTCTTCAGCCTCAGGCTATTAAGCCTTCAAGTAACTCAGATCCAAGAAGCCTGAATCCTACAGTAAAATGGTTACAAGTTTTAAGATGAAAGAGAAAACAAAAATAACTCAGAGATTAAATCTCAGAGTTTGCTCTGTTGGACTGAGCAGATATCAGTCCAGCTAACTTGTTGAAGAAGGGATGAGTCTTCTTCTACAGCTATCTTCTCTCTTGCTGCATAGGTGAGCAGCTATCTGCTGTTGAGTGGATCAACGAGCTTGATTTATTCTTGAGAGAACCAACTTACTGTGCAGGAAGTGCTCCAGCTATCTTCCTCTTGCCCTTTGGCTAACTTGGCTGGACTTTTACCTTTCAAGCTTGATCGGAATAAATGTCCAGTCGCCTCTTGCTTTTTCTCTTTCTTCTTTTTGCGTTTGATGCCCAGGTATTCGTTAACCCTAAACTTTTATTGTTTCCCCTTTTATATGCTTTGATTTGAATCAACAGTAACATAGTATGTGGGCCCACCAAGGATTGGTGATCGCCAACTCCATCAGAAAGGGACAAAACATCTTTCGACGTTATAGCAGCTTTCCCGCAATGGCTTCCTGCAGATTTAACTTTGATGACGTCAGTAGTGGTCATCAACATCTCTACTTAAAAAATTTTCTGAATCCCATCAAGCGTTGAGTGATGTTGAGACACTCAACGCCATCAGCCTTGGCTATCACCGCTTCTGGACATAGAAAATTTCCTGGCTTTGTCTCAGTGGTTTTATCTCAGCGGTCTTAATGGTCTCAGTTATTTTCCATTATTAGCTGAGACAAGCCTTTGTCTCAGTGCTTTCCTATTATTTGTTGTCTTAGCGGTTTCTGTTCTTTAACTGTCTTAGTGGATATGTCTCAGCGGTCTCAGTGGTTTTTCATTTATCAGCTGAGACAATTCTTGGTTTCAGCATTTTCCTCTTCATAAGAAGCATTGAGTGAACCTGCTTCACTCAACACTTCTGGACTTAGAAAAATTCCAGCTAATGTTGTTCTCAGTTGTTTACCTCTTGACTCTCTCAGCACTTCCTGCTTTATTTAGAAGCGTTGAGTGAACTTGCTTCACTCAACACTTCTGGACTTAGAAAGTTTCCAACTCACTTTGTCTCTGTTGTCTCAGCTATCTTAACGCCATCTTCTTAGCTGTCTCAACTGACTCAATGTCATCTTCCCAACTGTCTCAGCGGTGTCAACGCCTTCTTCTCAGCAGACTCAGTATTTATGCCTTAGGCAGATTTTCTGGCTTTAACTTGATAAGCTTTGAGCACAGCTCGATGAACCGTAACCTAAGCTCGACGAACTTTGATCTTCTTAGCGCTCTCAGCGCTTTTTGCCTTAGACATGTTTTATCTTAGACATGTTTTATCTTGCTTCAGCTTGACAACCGTTGGGCTGAGCTCGACGAACTGTAACCGGAGCTCGACGAACTTCGAGCTAAGTTAGACAACTTTTGTATCCTGAATTCTTAATCTTATGTTGAGTTGAGCTCGACAATCAGCAAGCAGATTTCGACGAACTCTGAGCTGAGTTCGACGAAATTTGAGTTTACTGCCCAACTCATTTTTCCTTACTTGTCTAATCATGGACTACCTGCATGCATGAACTAAATCACACATCAAATACAACTTTGCTCTTAGTGTTGATGGGGATGCCTCTTCAAATCCAAACTAGGGAACATTATGGGCAATGAACCCAACATATGGCACTAACAATAATATTTTGAGCCATTTTGTCCAGAGTTGCCAGAATGGCTTCCTTGGTCATTTTAGTATATTTTGTGGGTGTCTGGATATTAACATCTATAGCAGAGACCTTCATACGAATGAAGGTCCCTCTTGAATTGTTATGAATATCCTAGGGTCTGAGGCTTCCATAAATAGTCTTAGCCTTTCCATCCAGATCCCAAAATTTTCCTTCCTACATATAAAAAGTTTCATAGAGCTCAACTCCTTATGGTTCTCACCTAAACCCATGGAGATAATCTTCTGCTACCCTTGGAGATCTGCTCATACTATTAATTCTTTTTTGAATAACCTCCCTCTGATACCACGTGAAAGTCTTTGTTCAAGAGTAGCTACACACCTAGAAGGGTTGAATATGTTTGTTTTAATTATTTTTGAATCTTTTGGGTTGTGTGTTAGATTTGGTTGTTTAGCATTCAAGAGTCATAGTAACACACAAGAGTTTATAATGGTTCCTCTATGTAGGGTACATCCACTTTACCCCTTCATCTATCTAGCAGTGAGTTAGATTCGGCTAACTCCTTTTAACTTAGTGTCTTGAGCTTAAACCTCAGATCCCTCAGGATCCTACACTTCAGAGTGAAACTCACTCCAACTCAGAGGATGGAAACTCCTACCTCAGGCTTAGCATCCCTACACTCAGAGAGACATAGATCTCCTACCTTAGATCTACACAGAGATCTTACCTCAGGCACAAGCCTTATCTCAGATCCTAAACAGGATCCTATAACTCAGAAACTCAGCTCCTACATTTAGCCTTTATAACGCAGGCTTACAGCTCAGATCAAACAGTGATCTTATAGATAGAGTAATGATTGGGTTATTTTTTGACTTCAGAGAAGTTGTCCTCTGAGTCACCTTACTGAACTGAGTAAATCCAGTCCTAACTCTTCACAACTACAAGATTATTGATCTTCAGAATAATTCTGCTTGTATTGAGAAGAACTGATGTAGAGCTCTGTTTCTTCAAGATTTACAGTATCAGTGTTGAAAGCAGTAGCCTTAAAGATTAACATCAACTTTTCTTTGAGTGCTCTACTACTCCACCTCTTACAGAAAATTAGATCTTCTGTTCTTGCTAAAGATGGCTAAGAAATTGTTATCACTTCTATCAGCAAGCCACTACCTTCTGTAACTCTTCTGTAAAAATGAGAATGATAGATTAAGAAGAAGAAGACAAAAAACCCTTTTAAGTTATCTGTAAAGTCTTTTTATATCCCGCCGTCCAACGACTCTTTGATATGTATGGCCAAGCCAAAATAGCTGGTATAAAGTTACTTTAGCTTTAACTATTGTTTAGAAAGTGTTCGGTGACATTTGTCTTCTAGTGCGCACAACCGACTTAATTTGAATTTGAATAACGTTAGCATGACTCAGCACTTGTGGACTGAGCAATTTTCACAGTCAATCTGCATAAGCGTTGAGTGAAGCTATGTGACTCAACGTAAAAACACTTAGTAGAAAATCTGCTTCTTGATGCGTCGAGTGAGCCTTCATCTCTCAACACTTTTGTCTCAGACATCTAAACTAATAAATCGTTGAGTGAACACTCATCACTCAATGTATTTGTACTCGGTAGATTTCTTCAGGTTGAAGGCGTTGAGTGAAGCTTATTTACTCAACGCTTCTGGACTTGGCGCCTATCCTGACTGAAGGCATCGAGTGAGCCTTCTACACTCAATGCTTCTGTACTTTATTGAGTGAGCCTTCTTCATTTAACGCTTCTATACTTAGACAAATTTCCTTTTGAGTAGGTGTTGAGTGAACAGCCTTCACTCAACGCTTCTAGACGTAACTAGATTTGAGTCCAGCAACTCTAAGGCTATGAATGTCTGATCTTTTGTCAATGCTTTTAGCCTCCTGGTATTGAGTGAAGTGAACTCACTCAAAGCTTCTAGACATATCCAGATTTTTGCTTTTCTAGCATCATGTCTTGAGTTCAAATGGTATTCTGACCCTGACAACCTGCATAATCATGAAATAGTTGATAGCCTGCATATATTGAACTTGAACATATATCAAATACAATCATGTGAATACTATTGACTTGCAGGCCTTCTTCAAATCTGGGACATTATGTCAATGAACCCGACAGTCACTGAGCTTGGGAGGTTAGTCGTTGTTGTGTGGTCGGAGGAGGTTGAAAAGAAGAGGGTGGACATTTTCGTAAAATATGTCTTGTGCAAATTATTTCTTCCCCTCCAAATATTAAAAAATCTAGCTTTTGTTAATACTTTTGGAGCGCTAGAAGACTTTAGAAAGTACAATTGGCTAAAGGCGGTGCAAAATTTTTTGGACTCGCAATTTCGATCTTTAAGTCGTAACGTTGCGACCAAAACTAAGAAGGAAAGTATCAGATATTTGAAGGGTTGTTCTATTCTATTGTTGGTAAGTATCAGCATATTTATTATATTCTACGTTATAGAGAAATTAAAACTTAGCCCCATATTTACAAGTATTTTGTGTAGGTTTGGTTTTTTGAAGTAGCAAAACAACATGAATGTGTTGATGACTTAGCTTGACCCCAACTATATCGATAGTCTTCTAAGATCAGTCTCCCTGTTAAGATATGTTTAGCTTTAAGATCCAAGTTAAGAGGACTCGATCAATTAAGAACTATTTTAGGAAGTATTCTAAATACAAACATATTTTTTCCCTTTTTTTTGAAATTCTATTATATAATAAATTATCCACATGATGATTAGATTTGCAGTTCGTTCGACAATATTCTTCCATCTGAGAAGCAGCTCCTAGGAGTAGAAGATCAAGATTTTCTGATTTTGAAGAGATTTGAAAAGTAAAAAAGGATGGGGCAGGAGAGGAGGAAATTTTTGAAAAAAAACATCATGAGATTTGTTAGGAGAAGACTTGGGAAGATGATAAGGAAAGTGAAGAGGAAGTAAATGGAAGATGAATAGATAAAAGAAAGGAAGAGGAAAAAATTGGATGAGGTTTAGGAGGAGAGGAGGGATAATGAATTGTAGAGGGAGTCTAGGATTCTGGAATATGTTGATGAAGAAGTGACAAAGTTAAGACACTATTGCAACGAAAGGTTTGAAGCATTGGACACTTGTTTCTCTGTTGTTCGACCCCTAGCGTCATTGCCTCCATTGCACCCACCACATTCTCCCTCAATATTATCATCAGAGCAGACATTAGTCACCCCCACACCGTTATCATCACTGCATTCAGCAGTGCTAATTCTTGCATTAACTGTTAGGGATAATGTACATGATTGCAGTTTGATAAAAGCTATTAAGGGCATCCTGCAAGAAAGGAGAAAGTAGTATTTTGTCTAACTCTCGCGGGTTTTTAATTTCTAGGGAGAGCAATGTTATCATCCAATGAGCGAGCATTAATAGATAATATTTTATTACAATTCCCCAACATATATACAACAATACTAACGAACTCATCAAAAACAAGCAATTCATACTTTGTTAAATATTTGTTACTGTTGGGTCCATTGGCCACAATGTTCCCTAAATTGGATTTGAAGACGCATCTACATCAGCACTAAGAGCATAGTTGTATTTGATGTTGTTTAAGCTCATCATGTGTAGGATATTCCATGGAACAAGTGATGTGACAGGTGGTCACAAAGTGAAGATGCTGGAAAGGCAGGAAGTAGCCTAAGTGGCCAAGTTAGGTAAACTCTTACCTATGTTGTAGGCTAAAAGAAATATGTCTATGTCCACAGGATTTGAGTGATGAAGACACACTCAACGCCATATAGCAAAAGGTTATGAGTAGAACTCAGTTCAGGAATTCGTCAAACTGAGTTCAGAGTTCGTGGAGCTGAGCTCACCATTCTTCGAGCTAAGTTTAGAGTTTGAGACTCTGAGTTCGTCAAACTCAATTCAGGAATTTGTCGAACTGAGTTCAGATTTCGTCGAGCTGAGCTCACCATTCATCGAGCTAAGTTCATAGTTTGAGACTCTAAGTTCGTAGAACTTAGTTCAGGAATTTGTCGAACCAATTTCAGAGTTTGCCGAGCTGAGCTCACCATTCGTCGAGCTAAGTTCAGAGTTTGAGACTCTGAGTTCGTCGAACTCAGTTCAGAGAATTCGTCGAACTGAGTTCATAGTTCGTCGAGCTAAAATCGCCATTCATCGAACTCAGTTCAGTTAGTTGAACTAAATTGCAGAAAGTTTTTTCTAAGGCAAAAAGCATTGAGTGATAAAGATACACTCAACGATCTCAACTCCAGAGTCAGACAAATGTTGGTCTCAGCAAAACCGCTGAGACAGGAGTTAGTTTCAGCAAAAACCACTAAGATAGGAGTTAGTCTCAAGGCAAAAGTACTGAGAGAAATGTTGGTCTCAGCAAAACCGCTGAGACAGGAGTTGGTTTCAGCAAAAACCGTTGAGACAAGAGTTAGTCTCAAGGCAATAGCGCTGAGAGAAATGTTGGTCTCAGCAAAATCGCTGAGACAGGAGTTGGTCTCAGCAAAACCACTGAGACAGGAGTTGGTCTCAGTATAACTGCTGAGACAAGTGTTTGTCTCAGCTGAGAACAAGAAAGCGCTGAGACAAGTTAAGCAGAAAAATTGTTAAGGCAAAAAACATTGAGTGTAGGTTGCTCACTCAACGTTGTCGACTCCTAGTGAAGATAGAATCTTATCTAAAACGTTTGGCATTGAGTGATGCTCATACACTCAGTGCCAAGCAATAGATAGCTGAATAAGCAAGTTGGCATTGAGTGAAGTTGACTCACTCAACACCTAGAAACAGTTTTATATTCTAAGTAGTTTGGCGGTGAGTGAAGGTTACTTACTCAATGCCATGAGATAGCAAATCCGTCTAAGTGTTTTGGCATTGAGTGATGCTTACTCACTCAACGCCTATATTAATGGTGCTTGGTTTTTGGCTAAGTCCACAGCTGATGACATCAGCAAGTCAACAAGTCAACAAAATACAAATTAGTGGCAGGATGGATACAGTACGGGACAAATGTTGTCGCAGACCTACTGTACGGCAGTTGGTGTCAAAGCAAGTTGTTGTAGGCCATTAATTATGTGGGGCCCACTGCTCAAGAGTCATTGGGTCAAAAATCAATAAAAGAAAAGAGGCATAAAGATGAAAAGATACTTTAGTAAAAAGAAATCAAGTTAGTTCTTCTTCTCTGTCATTGTTGTGGAGCTAAAGAATAGGAAGCTCAATTCTACAAGACAAGAGCAAGTAAGCTGTTGGATCAAGACCTTCAACTGCAAGATTGTTTGTGTCATTCTCACCTGCACCAGCAAGCTAGTTCAGAGTATTTTCTCTAAGAGAAAAGGTAGCAGCCAAAGGTCGACCCTTGTTGTAGGTTCTTCACAGTTCCAGCAACACAAGCACCTGAAGATCTTTATCTGGAAGCTGTGAAGAGAAGAAAGCTTGAAGAAGCTGAAGGAAGACTCGGGGGACTATTCTTCAAGATTCAAAGCTAGGGCTGAATCACCTCAGCCCGGGAAAGGAGCAAGAGGCAGAGCTATTCCAATATGTAAAGTTGAGCTGTGATTTTCTCAGCTCAGGTAGCAGTAGTTAGCTGCAGTAACTTCACTGACCAGAAGGAAAATCTGATGTAGGCTCACTCTTTCGAGGGTTATGGGTGGCCGACGGAACTAACACGACGTTCTCCGATAACTCTCACGTCACACTCAAGCATTTAATGCAGCAACGACACAATTAATATTGTAACTAATTAAAGATTACAGGGGGGCTCGCAAGGCCCCTTAAGATAATACTAAGGCGATATGCCGAGGTCCTCTCAAGCGAAAAGAACCCACACGGTTTAATCGAGCGTGTTGTACCAAAAGAGAAGCCACCGAAAAACAATAGATTCTGTCAAGGGTGGTTCTCTCCCAACAAAATACAAATGAGGTCCGCCACGCCTCACGAACTTGAACGAAAGAAATAAACACGACAATAACTAAAAGAAATTAGCCATGAAAATTCAAGCGTTACACAAGCCACGCAATCTGCCAATGCCACAAGATCTATCTAAAGAAGAGAAACACATAAAGGTGGAAATGTTCGTTACCCAACCGGATTTGATGAATCCGGTTCACTCTACTAGAATCGTTCTTCAACGGCTCCCCCAGAGATACGCCGGAGGGAGAGAAATTCGTCGCCTTCTTCGTATCACACTATATTTGGAAAGTCCTGGTGAAATCTTCTGAATATGGAAATAATATTTCCAAATAAGGCAGGAGAGAGAAAAGGTGGCAGGATATCGGAAATAGTTAAGGAATGATATAATTCAAATATGGTAGGTAGAGAATTTATAGACGGGGATATATTTTGAGTATGGTAAAAAGAGGGAATATTATAGAGAATACTTTGGATTTGAACAGAGATTTGGTGTGGAGGGAAAGAGGAGATGGTGGGGCTCAGTTTTGGTGGTGGTGGAGGTGGGCTCGGGTTTGAAGAGGATGAGGGCTATTCGGGTGAGGGAGTTTTGGGTGGCGGCCGGGTCTTGTGAGGGAGGAGTTAGGTGGCGGCTTTGGAGGTTGGTCATGGAGGTGGCTCGGCTAGGATTGCTAGGAAGTGGCTCGGGTTGGGGTCGGTTGTGTGAAGGAGTAAGATGAAGGTAGGGCTCGGGTAGCAAGTATGTAGGGAAGGGATGAAGGGAGAAGGGGAGTAGAAGGAAGGCCGAGAGAGAGGGGAGGATGAGGGTGGACGGCGGCCAAAGAAGAAGAGGAATAGAGGGGGGCCGAAACTTGCTTTAGAGAGGGAGGAGGATTTCAATCTTAAAATTGGTTTTCTTTTCATTCATTCACTAGTGAAAAACAAAGGAGTACATGCATTTATATAGGCTTTATAATCAAGGGAAAAGGGCTACATGCAGCCCAACATGAAAATGAAATAAAACACAACCATACACCATGGTTTTATAACATAACCATGATACAAATAATACATGAAATTAAACATGAAATAAAAATGATAATTTTGAAATAAAACAACTAAGAAAATATATTATTACTTAATTACTATTTATTAATATATATTATTAATAAATAATAATTGGGCTTGCGCTCCGGACGGCTATTGTGGCGACGCTTCCAAGGGTCGTCCGTAAGCATGTTGTCGCCGTCATCAAAGTATTGCGGGCCGACATCTCCATTCAAATCTACCGGGTCACCATCATCGTCAGAGGGAGGACCCTCCTTGGCCACATATTATGGGAAGTCGGCTCCATCAATCCTCCCCCTCTTAAAAATACTCATCACTGATGAGTATACCTATATGTACTCGCCTGGAAGGTCATCGGCGGGGAAGAAGAACCTGCATGGCAAAAGGTGGTCTTGGAGGGATCTCAAATACGCGTTATCCAAAGAAGGAAAAAGAATTTCAACAACATCCACCAACATACCTCCGATGGAGACCGAGAAGGAGAACGATCCTAGGAAACTGTCACCACCCAACCCAATAGAAAGCATATTGGAAAATATATACGGAGAGGTAGATATTTCAAGTGGCATAAAAGCATAAAGCGTAAAGTATGTAACGATGAAAATAGGAGCTATGCCCCAATCAGTGGAAACTTTTAAAAGAAATATCATGTCACCAAACTTCCGTAAAATTCATAAAGAATAGACTAGCCGATTCATTATTATTTCTAAGGTGCCCGGGAGCATCCATTCAGGGGTGAGACAATCCAAAACCAAATCAATCACATAATAGTGGGAGACTTTCTGATACAAACTCGCAAGTAAATTAAAGGACGCATTTTGATGGATTAAAAGGATAAGAATGCGCCTAATTAAATTAAAACCATGTGGGGTGAACCCATGTGCAACATGACTAGAATTAATAGTAGAAAATAACGGAACTATGTCAGGTGGCACGGGTGCTTTAAATTCAAAACTTATTTCGGTGGAGCCGAATGTTTTCGTTTTAAATTTCGAATTAAATTTTGATTTAAAAATGTTGTAATGAATAGCCAGCAGAAAACGTTCGTCACCAACTACGTTTACCCACATCCATCATAGTAAGCCTAATGGGGAGGCGGTAATAATAAACTTCTCCAAATATAAAGGGCTAGAAATGACTAGCTCGTGTCCTAACAAATCATCTACTCGAGTTAAATGAACCAGAGGGAGAGTCGACATGGGTGATTCCGTAGGGGAAGTTAAGTCACACTCAACATCAAAACACGGATTACTCGTCCAAGAACAAGCCTCCGGTTGCAGGCTGTTAAAATCATAGGAAAAATTAAACAGTGGAGTCGTCCTCACTGAAAACCCAGCCGACATGTCTTCCAATTCATTAGATATATCATTTAATTCAGAATCAGTGGTCATATTATAGGTTGGCAAAATCGTACCTGACAAAATTTCTAAACTAATACGGGCCCCAGGCGAAGGAGATATCAATGAAATGTCTATCGGACCCTCAGTGTAACCGTCCTCCAAAGAAAAGACTTTCGCGCAGGGTAAATCTACCAAAGCTTCACAACCTTCGTTGACCAGCTCTTCCCATGAGGTGGGTACATTGTCTAAAGCAGAATAGAGGGATGGGCAAATCGAATCCCGGGGAGTATCAAAATTAACTTGACTTTTAAGCGGCGTTGATAACATAAACGAACTAACTCCCGGATGTATCACACTAAGATTATCCCAAATTGAACGACCATCCCAAGGTGACTCTTCCAATACCGTTGAAACATCTATTAATTCTGGGTCATCCATTATAATATTGTGATCCTCACTCGCACTTATCCGACTGGATTGATCTAACGGGGAAGCTAAATAAATTGGAACCTCAATATGTTCCGAGCTAGAAGGAACTAGCTCGTGTTCTAGCAGGTCATCACCTAAATCAGTAACAGGTAAGCTCTCAACATCGGGTGACTCAGCCGGAATGTCTTCTGACTCAGGGTCATCAGAAGACTCTGTAACTATCATGGGAGATGCCTCAGAAACATCACCGAAAGGAAGAGGAGACGATTCCTCAGAGGAGAAGTCCTCGTCCAGGTCACTAGGGTAAACAATCTCCTAATCGTCACTCAAATCACCAACGTAATCAGCCTCGCTCTCAGTGACGGGCACAGTCCTAGTCACAACCTTAGACTCATCAGGGGAGTCTACAACTAAATCAGGCAACTCAGGGGGAGACTCAAAATGGCCTACGGGCGTAATTAGGGTAGGACGCACAATAGAGCTAAGACCAGATTCGCCACTAGACTCACCTATAGTAATCGTTTGATATGAGGGAACTTTACTCCTAGGAATCTGGTGCTTCTCAATTTCCAATGTCGTGCAAAAGGTGGTGTCTAGATTGGTGTGACCATATCGCAATAACTTTCCCTGGATGTAGGGGCTCAACCCCCTACGAAACCTAGAAAGGGTGACCTCAGGCAATTCCTTCACACCGCTCCAAACCGTCAAATCCTTAAAGAGTTGCATATAATCTGAGACCGACTTATTCCCTTGTTTAAGGGTAGCCAAATCATCAGTTATTTGTCGTTTGGCCTGGGAGTTTGGTTTATCTTCATTCCTAAAGATCGGTATGGAACTAGCGCCGTCCGTAGGATAATTAGGGTGTTGCCTTGGGAGAAATGGTACTACTTGGCTAGCCTTTAATTGGTCAATCAACGCCTTAATCCCATCCACTACCGGGCATTGGAATGGCTTTCTAACGTCCCTAATGGAACCTAATGATTTTCCTCGGGAAACATTGACGTCGTAGGCCATATTGTGATAACCGGAGAGAAAACTTGATCCGAAATTTGTGCACATACAATGAGAAACGCTTCTGGCCCAATTAAAATAGGTTTGCAGGAATTGTTCCCGCTTAACCACTAGGGTAATATTAATATAAAATAGATTCTCTTGCAGAATAAACTATGAAGATTATTAATTTTTTTTATTTTTTTGCTGAAAAATAAGGAATTTAAGCCGCTATTGGCAGACCAGAAAATTTTTTTTTACTTATTTTGACTCTGAACGTGCATACAAAGTGCGTGTTAACGTGCTAAATAAAAGGGTGCGGGTGCCAATTAAGAAACAGACGTGAACCTCCCTCTGATACCAAATTGATGTAGGCTCACTCTTTCGAGCGTTATGGGTGGTCGACGGAACTAACACGACGTTCTCCGATAACTCTCACGTCACACCCAAGCATTTAACGCAGCAACGACACAATTAATATTGTTACTAATTAAAGATTACAGGGGGAGGTTCGCAAGTCCCCTTAAGATAATACCAAGGCGATATGCCGAGGTCCTCTCAAGCGAAAAGAACCCACACGGTTCGATCGAGCATGTTGTAACAAATGAGAAGCCACCGAAAAACAAAAGATTCGGGCAAGGGTGGTTCTCTCCCAACAAAATACAAACGAGAACTACCACGCCTCACGAACTTGAACGAAAGAAATAAACACGACAATAACTAAAAGAAATTAGCCACGAAAATCCAAGCGTTACACAAGCCACACAATTTGCCAATGCCACAAGATCTATCTAAAGAAGAGAAACACATAAAGGTGAAAATGTTCATTACCCAACCGGATTTGATGAATCTGGTTCACTCTACTAGAATCGTTCTTCAACAGCTCCGCCAGAGATACGCCGGAGGGAGAGAAATTCGTTGCCTTCTTTGTATCATGATATATTTGGAAAGTCCTGGCGAAATCTTCTGAATATGGAAATAATATTTCCCAATAAGGCAGGAGAGAGAAAAGGTGGCAGGATATCGGAAATAGTTAAGGAATGATATAATTCAAATATGGTAGGTAGAGAATTTATAGACGGGGATATATTTTGAATATGGTAAAAAGGGGGAATATTGTAGAGAATACTTTGGATTTGGAAAGATATTTGGTGTGGAGGGAAAGAGGAGATGGTGGGGCTCGGTTTTGGTGGTGGTGGAGGTGGGCTTGGGTTTGAAGAGGATGAGGGCTGTTCGAGTGAGGGAGTTTTGGGTGACGGCCGGGTCTTGTGAGGGAGGAGTTAGGTGGCGGATTTGGAGGTTGGTGATGGAGGTGGCTCGACTAGGATTGCTAGGAGGTGGCTCGGTTTGGGGCCAGTTGTGTGAAGGAGGAAGATGAAGGTAGGGCTCAGGTAGCAAGGATGTAGGGAAGGGATGAAGGGAGAAGGGGAGGAGAAGGGAGGCCGAGAGAGAGGGAGGAGGATTTCAATCTTGAAATTGGTTTTCTTTTCATTCATTCACTAGCGAAAAACAAAGGAGTACATGCCTTTATATAGGCTTTACAATCAAGGGAAAAGGGCTACATGCAGCCCAACATGAAAATGAAATAAAACACAACCATACACCATGGTTTTATAACATAACCATGTTACAAATAATACATGAAATTAAACATGAAATAAAAATGATAATTTTGAAATAAAACAACTAAGAAAATATATTATTACTTAATTATTATTTATTAATATATATTATTAATAAATAATAATTGGGCTTGCGCTCCAGACGGCTATTGTGGCGACGCTTCCAAGGGTCGTCCGTAAGTATGTTGTCGCCGTCATCAAAGTGTTGCTGAAAGATATTGTACCTAATCACCTAGAGGGGGGTGAATAGGTGACTTAAATCTTTTTGACTTTTTAGGCAGAATTCAGATTAATTCTCAGAGTTATAACTATTTTTTTTCAAGCAATCAAACAGCAATCACAGCAAACCACATACACACAGTGAACACACAGGTTTATAGTGGTTCCCCAAGGTTTCGGTACATAAACTTTCCCCCTTCGCCTATCTAGTAGTGTACTAGATTCGGCCAAACTCCTCCACTATCTCAGATCCTCAGATCTTACACTCAGAACCTCAACCAGGTTCCTACAGCTCTGGCCCAAAGCCCTACAACTCAGCTTCTTCACAAAGCCTACACTCAGCTTCTTCACAAAGCCTACACTCAGCCACCAAGGCCTACACTCAGCCACAATAGGCCTATACTCAGAGATACAAATCTCCTACACTCAGGCACACAGGCCCTACACTCAGCCTTTATAATTACAGGCTTACAAACTCAGATCCCTAAGGATCCTACAAGATAATATGAATACAAAATGTAAATCCTACAACTCAATGAAAAGAGAGAAGAGTTGAGAGTATCTTGATGAGTTCTTGGATGAACTCTGCTGAGATCAATCTGACTTGGCATTCTTCAAAGCTTCTTGAATGTAGAACACAATAGGATTGATCTCCACTGCAGTTGATCCTTAATCTCTGCTACTTAAGATTCAAACAAAATCTGAACCCTTCTTCTCAGCCTGGTTCCAACGGCTGTCTTCTTGGATGGAGCTCTCTCTCTCCAACTACTTAGATCTTCACTGGATTCTTCAATGAATAGCTAGATCTTCTTTGTATTACTTGATGTGTTGAATCATCTCTTTCTGTATACAGTATAAGCCTATTTATAGGCCTTTTTCATGGTAACCGGCTGATCCAGTTCATAACTGATTTTTGACAACTTTGACAGGTGCAGTAGACCGGCTGGAATGGCAGCTGTCAAGTCATCCAGTCAGTTCTTGAAAAATCTGTAACTATCTGAAAGTGTCGAGACTGTCTGTCTTTAAGTATCGACACTTATAGACTAAGTGTCGACACAAGTTGACTAAGTGTCGACACTGGCCTACAAGGTGTCGACACAACTCCTTGTGTTGTAGAATTAACTTCTCGACACAGTTTCTTCTTCATGTGTCGACACTGATATTAAGTGTCGACACAACTCCTTGTTCTTCAGCACTTAGTTGAATTCTTGTAAGTGTCGACACAACTCCTTTGTGTTTACACATCTTCATGTGTTGTACTTGTCAGTGTCGACACATCTTCTTGGTGTCGACACATGCCTTCTGTGTTGATACTTGCTGAGTGTCGACACAGCTCCTTGTGTCGACACATTCTTCTTCTGTTGAGACTCTGGCTGAGTGTCGACACATCTCCTTAGTGTCGACACTTGTACTTAGAATTTTTGTTGAACTTTGCTAAGTGTCGACACAGCTCCTTGTGTCGACACATTCTTCTTCTGTTGAGACTCTGCTGCATGTCGACACATTCTTTATTGTGTCGACACTTTATTCAAGTATTGACTCTTCTGCTGAGTGTCGACACATTCTTTCTTGTGTTGACACTTTCTTCAAGTGTTGAGTCTTCTACTGAGTGTCGACACATTCTTTATTGTGTCGACACTTTCTTCAAGTGTTGACTCTTCTGCTAAGTGTCGACACATTCTTTCTTGTGTCGACACTTTCTTCAAGTGTTGAGTCTTCTGCTGAGTGTCGACACAGTCTTTATTATGTCGACACTTATACTTAGATTGTGCTGACTTTTTCTGAGTGTCTACACAGCCTCCAAGTGTCGACACTTTCTGATGTAGACACAGTTTCACTATGTGTCAACACAATTGCTAAGTGTCGACACTGCTTCACTGGACTTTTCTTCATTGAGTGTCGACACAGCTCCTTGTGTCGACACTTTCTGTCAGGTGTCGACTCTGCATCCCTTGTGTCGACACAAATACTACAAGTGTCGACACTGCTTGTCTGGGTGTCGACACAAGTCTTCTTAAGTGTCGACACTTTCCCTCTGGGTGTCGACACATGGACTTAGAAACTTTTTCATCTTTCCTGCAAATACTTAACCTGCACAAGGCAACTCAAAATACATCAAATACATTTTGATATATATCATTGAGTAGGGTGAGGCTTCTTCAAATCAGGTACATTAGAACCAATGTACCCAACAATCTCCCCCTATTTGGAGAAGTCATAACCCTTAGTCAATGATATACACCATACAGAATAAAATCATAGTATGATGTAAAGCAGGATTATATAACAGGGCAAACATATACATGTATTAATCAAAACATGTATACACAGATATCATTTCAGAACAATTATGAAATAAATATATTACACATCATATTGTTCTAACAACTTTGTCATATACATTAAATAAACGTTTACATAATGATTAACATCAAAAGATTACATAGTAAACTTAAGATAATGCTATTCTATTTTTGCTCTGCCTCCTTGATCATTATGCCCTTCCCAGTCTGTATCTTGGCTTGAACAGGGGCTTCTGCATCTTCAGTATCAACAGGCTTCTTCCCTTTCAGCTCCTTCTTCTTTAGCTCTTCAGCTTTAATCTTTTGTCTTTCAATGTAGTGATAAGGCTTGGGAAAGTACTTGCTAGGCTCCTGGGCAGTAGGAGGTAGCTTTCCCATCTTTGCCTTTCTCCTGTATTGCACTATGGCTTCTTGCCTTGTTTCATGCTTCCTCCATTCTAGTTCAGAAAACCACTTATTTCTATCTTGAACATTATCTTTGGCAGCCTTCCATGCAGTAAAAATAATGTTTCTTGAAGTGGGGCTCCACTGCTCAAAATCTGATCTTTGTTCAGCTTGCTCTCTGAACCTCTTCTTAGATAATCTAGCTTCTTGTTCAGCTTGTTCTTTCAGAATAGCTTCCTGTAAAGCCTCAGATACTGGCTGAACCACCTTCTCTATGATAGCATTTTCCTTTCCCTCAGGTGGGCTATACATTGTCTGGATATCAGCTTGTATCATATCAAAATCTGGTGGAGGATAGATTACTTGAGCTACTTCAGGTTGCTCACCTCCAAGATAGGCAGGATTAACTCCAGATTCTGCTACATTATCATCATCACATAAAGGAGGATATCCAAGAGTAGCTCTAATAGAATTAGAAATCCACTTGGCATGATCAGAGCTGGCTTTGACTAATACCCTCTCCCCCTTTATGACTTCTCTTTCCATGTGATCTCTGATATCATCCTTTTGAAATCTTATTTGTGCATTAAGATAATTGACTCCATCCTTGTAGAAAGGTTTTAACCTTTGGAGTTTTTCAGTGATGAGCTTCTGAGAGTCTTATATAGCAGTTGTAACAGCAGTTAAGCTCTCTTGCAAGTGCTTATCAAAAGTTTCTTTGGCTGTGGCACTTTCTGCAGACTGTGCAGTGGCTATATTCTTTATCTCAGTTACAATATCATTGTGAGAGGCTGTCAAGTTATCATTCATTCTGATTTGATTTTCCAGTACATAGCCTTGCTTTACTTCAAGTTCATCTACTTGAGCTTTTATCTTCTCTTGATGAGTTGCTAAATATACTACTGCATTCCCACCCTTGTGGAAGCAGTCAGTCATCTCCTTCTTATTTAGATTCATCTCAAATCTAATAGACTTTATATCTTGGGCTAGATCAAACTGTAAAGATTTATGCCCCTCATCCACATAGGTTTCTATGGCTTTCTTGTGCTCATCAAGTTTGATTTGCATAGCAACCATCAAAGCACTGTAATCTACAGTTGGTGCTGGCTGTAGTGCAGGTTGTGGTGCTATAGTTTGTAGAGCTTTCTTATAATTCTGGCTTCTTCTTTTAAATACTTGAAACTTCCTTTTCTTAGCTCTTGCTGCCTCCTCATCTTCAGAAGCTGATGTACTTGCAATTTCTACCCTCTCCTTAGGTAGCTCCTCAACTTCCTTAGGCTTCTCAGGTTCTTGCCTGGCAGGTTCTTCATCAAGTATTACCTACTCCCCCTCAACTTGAGACTTCTCCCCCTCAGCAGCAGCACTTTCCTTGTAAAGTCTGTTTGATCTAGATTGAGGAAAAGATCTTCCATTGTATATTCTTGTGGAGAATGGGCTGGAGAAACTCTTGGCTCATCTACCACTGGATCAGATACTACTTGTACTGTAACAGATGTGTCCTCCATGACAACATCTGGGAGTTGACTATCAATCTGAGTTTGCTAATTAACATTATTTAAGGAATCAGACAAAACATTATCCTCTATAGGGAAATCTAAAGCATTAATCTCAGTGATTACCTCAAGAATGATATGGGTGGCTCTTTCACTTTCAAGAGGAGTTGGCTCTTCCACCACTAGAGGCTCCCCTGGATTTGATCCTGGTGTAAGGGGCTAGCAGGTGGTAGCTCCCCCTGCCTCTCTGCAGCATCTTGTTGAGCTGGAGACCTCCCAGCATTTCTTTCTACATCCTCATCAGGAGTAAAGACAACTTGCTCTTCACTACCAGAACTGCTAGATGAATCCTGAGCCACTGGGGCTACCTTCTTCTTCTTCTTTTGAGGTGTTACTTTCTCAGGAGTAGGCATCTCCTTAGTTAAAACTCTGTCCCACCTTGAGAAGATCCTCATGTCCATCTTTCTCATATGGTTGATCTTAGAGCCTGCAGCTTGACTCATAACCTCTGGTATACTACCAGCAAGGTATAAACTTAGTATTCTACCCAAATTGGTTTTCTTCAGGCTTTCTTTAATCTTATCAAAGACAATAACAGACCAATCTGTTTTCAATGTGAAGATTATCCTTGTCATAAGATTGAACATATGGGCTGAGACCCTATCATGCCCTCCAGGCTTACTCAAGATCACTTTTCCAACAATTTCTGAGAGAAATTTTCCTTGACTGTTCATGCCTTTCCTATTAAACACAGATCCAATTTTCATCTTTGAATCCAGACCACACCATGTTAATGCATCTCTGGTTTTAGAAGCAGTAACTTCTTCTTCTTCCTTAGTTCTTGGTAACTGAAGTACTTTCCTCAAACTTTTTGGTGAGACCTTCACCTTGTCACCATGAACCCTAGACTTTATCTTGAGTCCAGATTCATCTACTTTCACTCCATTCAGAAACTCTAGAACTTCCTTCTTCCAAATCTTTGTTGGCTCTGAGATAAGAAATTCTAACCCTGAGTCTGCAACTAGGGTTACTACATCCTTGATTTCCTATTCTGCTTCGTCAAACGCTTGTCGCACCAGTTCATAGCCTTCATTAACGTTCTCCTCGAGCTTTGGCGCCATTAGGGTTTGAAGAATTTGACTGGAGAGAAGAGAGGTGTCGACACACAAGTTTTGTCTCGAAACTTTGGTGAGCGTGTCGACAGACAAAGGTAAAATCCTATTTATACCTTTCTAGGTTTGAAGATGAAAGGGCGGGTCAGCTAACTTAAATTGTGTCGACACTGTTGAAAAGTGTCGACACAGACTTATAAAGTCTCGACACCTATGTGTCGACACACAAGTTTAGTCAACATATATATGTGTCGACACTTGATTATGTGTCGACACCACTCAACTCGACATTTAGTCGAGACTTTACTTAGATAATTCTGAGTAAAGCCTAAGTGTTGACACCACCTTGGATATGTCGACACTGACCCTGAATGTGTCGACACTAATTTTCTGAAGTGTCGACACCAACTTCCTAGATGTGTCGACACCTTTTCCCTGAAGTGTCGACACCACTTTTCTATGTCGACACAGATATCTCTGTGTGTCGACACCATTTTACTTAGCCACTACTATAAACTTATTCTAAGTTTATCATACCTAGTTCAATTTTAAACCTATTGAACTTAGTTTCTTCTTGGGGCTTAGTATACATATCAGCTAGTTGATTATCTATTTTAACATATTCCAGTAAAATATCTTCTTTTTCTACATGTTCTCTAAGAAAATGATATTTTATTTCAATATGTTTAGTTCTACTATGGGAAACAGGATTGTTTGCAATCGATATAGTACTAGTAGAATCACAAAACAGTGGTGTTCTACTTACCTGAATTTCATAATCCTCAAGCTGATGTTGTATCCATAGAAGTTGAGAATAGCAACTTCCTGCAGCCACATATTCTGACTCTGTAGTGGAGATAGCCACACTTGTTTGCTTCTTGCTACTCCATGAAATCAGTCTTCCACCTAGGAATTGACAGGTTCCAGATGTACTTTTTCTGTCTTCTTTGCATCCTGCAAAATCTGCATCTGAATAACCTGTTAGATCAAAGTCTCCATTCCTAGGGTACCAAAGGCCTAGATAAGGAGTGCCCTTTAGATATCTCAGTATCCTTTTGACTGCAGTCAAATGAGACTCTTTAGGGCATGCTTGTTACCTAGCACAGACACATGTAGCATACATGATATCTGGTCTACTTGCAGTTAAATAGAGTAGGTAGCCAACTATCCCTCTATACAAAGTCTCATCTACAGGTTTCCCTGCATCATCTTTGCTAAGAGACATACTTGACCCCATAGGAGTCTTCATGGTACTGGATGAATCCATACCATACTTCCTTATGAGTTCTAGGGTGAACTTAGACTGGCATATGGATAAACCATTCTCAGTTTGTCTAACTTGGAGACCCAAGAAGAACTTAAGTTCCCCCATACTACTCATCTCAAATTGTCCTTGCATTAGTTTTGCAAACTTTTTGCAAAGACTACTTTCAGTAGACTCAAATATTATATCATCTGCATATATTTGGACTAGTATAACTTTGCCTCTGGATTCCCTAAGGAATAGAGTCTTGTCTATTTCCCCTTGTGAACTTATTCTCAATGAGGAAACTAGACAGGGTTTCATACCAAGCCCCAGGGGCTTGCTTTAACCCATACAGTGCCTTCCTAACTCTATAGACATTATTAGGTTGAGTTGAATCAACAAAACCTGATGGCTGTTCCACATAGACCTCTTCCTTTAGATTACCATTCAGAAAGGCTGACTTTACATCCATTTGGTAAACTTTAAATCCTTGATAGGTTGCATAGGCCAGGAACATCCTTATGGCTTCCAGTCTGGCTACTAGAGAAAAGGTTTGATCAATGTCAATACCTTCTTCCTGCCTATATCCTTTAGCAACCAATCTAGCTTTGTTCTTGACAATCACTCCATGTTCATCCATCTTGTTCCTAAAGATCCACTTGGTTCCAATTATGTTGTGGTCTTTTGGTTTAGGAACAAGCTCCCAGACTTTGCACCTTTTGAACTGATTCAGCTCTTCTTGCATTGACTCAATCCAATGAGGGTCTAGGATGGCTTCTTCAAACTTCTTTGGCTCAACTTGGGATAGAAAACTGGAGAAGAGCACTACATTCAGATTTCTGCTCCTTGTTTGTAACCCATGACTTAGATCACCAATGATTTGATCTGCTGGATGATCTCAAAGATGCCTATTTACTGGAGGCATCCTGGCTTCAGGTTGAACTTCTTCAACTTCTTCATCTTGCTGCACTCCTTGAATTTCTTCTGCATTAGGTACATGTAGTACTCCCCCATGGACAGCAGCCACCATCTTCTACTTGCTGTCTTACAGTAGGTTCTTCTTCAATAGTGAGCTTGTCCAACTTCTTAGTTATACCTGTGGAGCTGCAAATACTACTAGACAACTCATTGTTAATAAGTCTAGTTTCATCAAATACTACATGTACAGACTCCTCTACAACTTGAGTAGACAAGTTATAGACTCTATAAGCCTTACTATTGTTGATGTACCCAACAAAGATCCCCTCTTGGGACTTGGAAGCAAACTTAGTCAAGTAAGACTTTCCATTGTTAAGTATAAATCACTTACAACCAAAGATCCTGAAATAGGATAGGTTTGGTTTTCTGCCTTTCACAATCTCATAGGGGGTGTTGTTGTGGCTTTTAGTAATGGTAGCCCTATTAATAACATGGCATGCAGTATTAACTGCCTCAGCCCAGAAATATTCTGGTAAAGATGTATCACTTAATAGGGTTCTACCTGCCTCAATCAAGGTTCTATTCTTCCTCTCAGCAATATCATTTTGCTGAGGTGTCCTTGGTGAAGAAAACTCTTGAAATATCCCAAATTCTTCACATAGTTTTGCCATACTATCAGATTGAAATTCAGTACCATGGTCACTTCTTATCTTAACCACTGTACTGTCTAATTCATTCTGAGTTTGTTTGACAAAGCTATAGAAGACACTAGGTGTTTCAGATTTCTGTCTAAGGAAGAACACCCAAGAAAACCTTGAGTAGTCATCTACAACTACAAAGATATAGACCTTCCTACCTAGGCTGTGAACTGCCATAGGACCAAAGAGATCCATATGCAATAGGTATAAACACCTCACAACATCTTTGTTTTCAACGCTACTAAAGGTGGATCTTGTCTGCTTGCCCTTTTGACAAGCTGAGCATATTCCATCTTTAATACACTTAACTTGAGGAGCATTCCTCACTAACTCTTTGCTAAAGAGTTGGCCAATTGTCTTGTAGTTGAGATAGGCTAACCTCTTGTGCCATTTGACATAATGAGAGACTTTCTCATCAGCTACAAGACACACAGGAGAACCATTGTTCTCAACCATAATGTCTAGGCAATAGACATTCCTTTTTCTATAACCTGTCAAAATGATCTCTTGATCATTTGACCTCCTGATATGACAACCATCTTTGACAAATGAGATGTCATATCCTACATCACTCAATTAACTTATACTAATAAGGTTATGTTTCAAACCTTTGACATAAGCCACTTGAGTAATAGTTATATGGGTGCTAGAAATGTTACCAAAACCCTTGATGATTCCTTTTTCAGAACCACCAAAGGTGACTTTTGGACCATCCTTGATGGGTGTGTAGTCCTTTAGCAATCCCCTTGTTCCAGTCATGTGTCTGGAACATCCACTGTCCAAGTACCATATTGGGGCATGGCCACTTGGACTCACCTGCAAAACAGATTAGTGAACCTTAGAACCCAAAGAATTCTTGGGTCCTTGGTACTGGTTAGTTTGCTTCCTAACAAAGCTACCTGCAGGTTTTCCAACAGGCAGTTTGCTACTCACTTTGGCACTTGTATTGTGCCAACAGTTCATGGCAAAGTGGCCTACCTTGACACAGCACCAACACTCAAACCTATTGTACCTTTGCTTAGGTACATTCTTAGCTGTTTTATTTACAGCTGGCTTGTTGAGAGCTGGGGCTTTGCCCTTGGACTTGGACTGAACAGTCCTAGCTGGTTTAGTAAACCCCAGTCCAGCTTTACCTTTTTGATGAACAAATTCATCAATTAAGGGTAGAACTGACTTTGGTTTAGAAAACCTAGCAACTAAATCTCTCTCCTTCTGAAGACTAATCTCCAGACTTTTGATTTGATCATTCTTAAATGATATAGTCCCCATCTGAATCACAGTTATGTGCTTCAGTCTGGCTATTTCATTTAGCTTTTGATCAAACATTTTCTCAAAATCAGTTGCAGCAACTTTGAGAGTAGCAATTTCCTTTGCCTGACTCTTGGCTAGGGACTTGCTCTTCTTAAAAGCTTGCAACAGAACTTTATATTCATCTATCAATTGATGAATATCCTCTTCAGACTCAGATGCACTCTCATCACTTGATGATGATGAATCTGATTCTGAACTAGGACAAGAAATTGAACTGAAAGAGCAATTTTGTACCTTACTAGGTCCTGGCTGCTCCAGGATTTTGTCACTTTCTATCAATGCCATCAGTCCTTGGCACTGACTGTCCTCTTGTTCATATATAGAGTTCATGATCTGGATGAACTCTTCTTCCTCTTCCTCAGCAAACAGTCCTATGTATGCTTCAGCATCTGACTCAGTTTCTGATGAAGAAATGTCTGACAGGATCTTATCCTTTTTGGCAACAAAAGATCTTTCCTTCTTGCCCTTGAATTGAGTCTTTTTCTTATCATTAGACTCCTTCCTTTTCTCTGGACAATCTGCAATCACATGTCCTTGTCTGTTACAGCAATAGCATACTATTTTTGATAGAGTTTCTTTGCTTGACTTGGTCTTTTTCCTGTCTTTCTTTGATGACTTTTTGTTCTGATAATAGTCATCTTTACCCTGTGAAGTAGATGGCTTTGTCCTCCATTGTTTCTTCTTTAAGAACTTCTGAAAGTGTCTTGTGAAAGCTGCAAAGTCCTCATCACTTTCACTGCTTTCAGACTTTCTGCTTTCGGAATTATCTGACTCAGTTTCAGCAACCTTTGGAGGTGGAGTTGGTGACTTACTTCTGTACTTTCTGGTGGCTTCTGTCTTGAATGCCACTGTCCTTTCTTTATGTTCACTTCTTGTAGACTTCTCCTCTTCTTTCCTCACCATCAACTGCATCTCATAGGAAAGCAATTTTCCAAACAAAGTTGGAGGAGGAGTTTCTGCTAACTTTGTCATTTCCCTAATGGCACAGATCTTGGTGTCCCAATCCTTTGTTAGGGACCTTAGAAACTTATCATTAAGCTCATAATTACTGAACTCTCTGCCATAGGACATTAGCTCATTCACAATCCTATAGAACTTCTTATAGCATTCAGTTATGCTATCAGATCAACCTTGCCTAAAGCTTTCATATTCTTGGTTTAGCAAAGACTTTCTGTCTTGCCTCACTTCTTCAGAACCCTCCATATACACTATAAGAGTATCTCACATCTCCTTAGATGTCTTACAGTGTATCAAATTCTGAAAGGTAGCATCATCTATAGCACTCACAATGATATTCTGAGCCTTCTTGTCCATTGTAGCTAGAATTATCTCATCCTTTGTCATTTCAGAGAAATCCTTAGGTGTTCTCTGATTTGCATCTAAGACTGAAACCTTCATGGGCACATATGACCCTTCTTTAACTGTGATGTAAATCCTAGGGTCTGAGGCTTCCATAAATAGTCTCACCCTTTCCTTCCAGATGCCAAATATTTCTTTTCTGCAAATGGGTAGCTTCATGGATCCCAATTCCTTATGATTCTCAGTGGAACCCATGGTTCTTGATTTTCTTGATTCTGTAATGTACTTAGACTGAATCTGCCAACAGGATCTACTCAGACAGTTATGTCCCTTTTTGAGTAACCTGGCTCTGATACCACTTGAAAGATATTGTACCTAATCACCTAGAGGGGGGGGGTGAATAGGTGACTTAAATCTTTTTGACTTTTTAGGCAGAATTCAGATTAATTCTCAGAGTTATAACTATTTTTTTTCAAGCAATCAAACAGCAATCACAGCAAACCACATACACACAGTGAACACACAGGTTTATAGTGGTTCCCCAAGGTTTGGGTACATCCACTTTCCCCCTTCGCCTATCTAGTAGTGTACTAGATTCGGCCAAACTCCTCCACTATCTCAGATCCTCAGATCTTACACTCAGAACCTCAACCAGGTTCCTACAGCTCAGGCCCAAAGCCCTACAACTCAGCTTCTTCACAAAGCCTACACTCAACTTCTTCACAAAGCCTACACTCAGCCACCAAGGCCTACACTCAGCCACAACAGGCCTACACTCAGAGATACAAATCTCCTACACTCAGGTACACAGGCCCTACACTCAGCCTTTATAATTACAGGCTTACAAACTCAGATCCCTAAGAATCCTACAAGATAATATGAATACAAAATGTAAACCCTACAACTCAATGAAATGAGAGAAGAGTTGAGAGTATCTTGATGAGTTCTTGGATGAACTCTGCTGAGATCAATCTGACTTGGCTTTCTTCAAAGCTTCTTGAATGTAGAACACAATAGGATTGATCTCCACTGCAGTTGATCCTTGATCTCTGCTACTTAAGATTCAGAACAAAATCTGAAGTCTACTTCTCAGCCTGGTTCCAACGGCTGTCTTCTTGGATGGAGCTCTCTCTCTCCAACTACTTAGATCTTCACTGGATTCTTCAATGAATAGCTAGATCTTCTTTGTATTACTTGATGTGTTGAATCATCTCTTTCTGTAGACAGTATAAGCCTATTTATAGGCCTTCTTCATGATAACCGGCTGATCCGGTTCATTACTGATTTCTGACAACTCTGACAGGTGCAGTAGACCGGCTGGAATGGCAGCTGTCAAGTCATCTAGTCAGTTCTTGAAAAATCTGTAACTGTCTGAAAGTGTCGAGACTGTCTGTCTTTAAGTGTCGACACTTATAGACGAAGTGTCGACATAAGTTGACTAAGTGTCGACACTGGCCTACAAGGTGTCGACACAACTCCTTGTGTTGTAGAATTCACTTCTCGACACAGTTTCTTCTTCATGTGTCGACACTGATATTGAGTGTCGACACAACTCATTGTTCTTCAGCACTTAGTTTAATTCTTGTAAGTGTCGACACAACTCCTTTGTGTCGACACATCTTCATGTGTTGAACTTATCAGTGTCGACACATCTTCTTGGTGTCGACACATGCCTTCTGTGTTGATACTTGCTGAGTGTCGACACAGCTCCTTGTGTCGACACATTCGTCCTCTGTTGAGACTCTGGATGAGTGTCGACACCTCTCCTTAGTGTCGACACTTGTACTTAGAATTTTTGTTGAACTTTGCTAAGTGTCGACACAGCTCCTTGTGTCGACACATTCTTCTTCTGTTGAGACTCTGCTGAGTGTCGACACATTCTTTATTGTGTCGACACTTTCTTCAAGTGTTGACTCTTCTGCTGAGTGTCGACACATTCTTTCTTGTGTCGACACTTTCTTCAAGTGTTGAGTCTTCTGCTGAGTGTCGACACATTCTTTATTGTGTCGACACTTTCTTCAAGTGTTGTCTCTTCTGCTGAGTGTCGACACATTCTTTCTTGTGTCGACACTTTCTTCAAGTGATGAGTCTTCTGCTGAGTGTCAACACAGTCTTTATTATGTCGACACTTATACTTAGACTTTGCTGACTTTTGCTGAGTGTCGACACAGCCTCCAAGTGTCGACACTTTCTGATGTAGACACAGTTTCACTGGGTGTCGACACAACTGCTAAGTGTCGACACTGCTTCACTGGACTTTTCTTCATTGAGTGTCGACACAGCTCCTTGTGTCGACACTTTCTTTCAGGTGTCGACTCTGCATCCCTGGTGTCGACACAAATACTCCAAGTGTCGACACTGCTTGCCTGGGTGTCGACACAAGTCTTCTTAAGTGTCGACACTTTCCCTCTGGGTGTCGACATATGGACTTAGAAACTTTTCATCTTTCCTGCAAATACTTAACCTGCACAAGGCAACTCAAAATACATCAAATACATTTTGATGTATATCATTGAGTAGGGTGAGGCTTCTTTAAATCAGGTACATTAGAACCAATGTACCCAACAGTTGCGGGCCGACGTCTCCATTCAAATCTACCGGGTCACCATCATCGTCAGAGGGAGGACGCTCCTTGGCCACATGTCGTGGGAAGTCGGCTCCATCAAAATCCCTGGTGCTATGAAGAAGTAGTTAGGGCGAGCTTCAGTCTTAGTTCAGGAAGTGGCAGAACATTGCTCTACAAGTAACTTCCAACACAAGTAATTACTTGTTGCTGTGGAAGTAGTTAGGACTAAGTATATCTTAGTTCAGTGAAGGTAGATTCAGGAAATAAATTCATGTAGTCATTGTTGGGCTGAGTCTATCTCAGTCAAGATGCTTGACACAGAGAAATATCTTTTGTGTCAAGAATATCCATCAACCCACATTCATCCTGTAGGACTCAGTTTGTCTGAATCTGAGTTGTAGTTGACTGGAGAGTCACTGAGCTGTAGGTGACAAGTGGTATTAGAGGGAGGTTACTCAAAAAGGACCTAACAGTCTGAGGTGACATCCAAGGATAGCTAAAAGATAAAACTTATGTGTTCAAGTATGAACCACAAGATGTGGAACTCTATGGAGTAGAAAATCTGCAGAGAGGATAAGATCAGCATTGGGCTATTGGCTGCTCTTGGTGATGACAAAGTTCTTCTAGATGGAAGAGAAAGAATCAGGGCCCCTCTATCACACTCAGAGAGTGATACAGAGGTGGATGAAGCTGAAGAAGGGGAATATAGATGCCATGGACAAATAGCTAACCAGTAGTAGAATCCTGTCAGGATCAGACTGGTCAAAATAAGGTACATTCCCCATCTAGCTCATCCTTAGAGTCAAGATATGAATCTTGTATACTCAGATGTCTCCTCATCTAGTGATGATGAGGGTCCTTTGACAGATGATGATATCAATCAATTGATTTACAATTATGCTGCCCTTCTGAAAACTTTCAAGGAAAGCAAGCTTCTTGTTAAGAAATAAGCAGAGGAAATAGCCTCCCTACAGAAGACTGCTTCCCAGTTGGATGAAGCTTCATCCTTCCTATGTGTAAAAGAGAGGGAAGCAGCTCATCTGAAAATCATGGTATATATCCATGTTGAGTCCTTAAAATACAAGGACTCTATTATCAAGATTCTTGAGGAGAAACTTGATAAGGAGAGGAGAATTGTGGCTAACTTCTCTAAGATAGATTCTATCAAGAGAAGATCTGAATCTGAGTGGATTTCTAAAGTAATCCAATCTTAGAAAAGAGGACAAGTTCCTGTCAGGCCTCAGGATACCTTTCACAAGGTAATTGTCCCTTCCAATAGGTATGGCCAAGACCCCAGGGATGGTCACTGGAGGAATGGGAATCATCCTTGTAAGGCTATAAATGTCTCTTACAATGGAAGAAGAAAGTACATGTGTCTGAATGCTCAGAAGGCTCCCCATGAAGAAGTGCAAAAGGACCATCCTGGACCTTTTATATTTAATGCACCAGCTCCATATCTCTTGAACAAGATAGTGGCCTTTTCTCAAAATCTCCCTGCTCACACTCTGACCAAGGGTAAATTGCCAGGATGCAAGACTTGGAATCTTCTGAGGGCACCAACAGCACGTTCTCTGCAAGGAGAACTGTTGCTGATAGACCTTGTGAAAAACCAAGCTCTTATCTTGTCAGACCCACTCTAAGTCAGACTGTGGCTAGGAGAATTTGGAACAAGGAAGCTGCTCTTCCTTCTGTTCACTCTGCAGTCAACCTTGTTGCCAGACCTGCTTAAAAAATAAGATATAATATTCATGAGTGTTGGTGGTATGGTAAGGTGGGCATTTTGCCCTAGATTGCTGACACAATCCTTCTGTGTCTAGAGAAAGAGTTAAACTACCTGTTAGAAATTCTGCAGGTAGGCAAGTCAGATTCTAGGCTAACAGGAACCTAGGACCCAATACCTATTGGGGTCCTAAGGTAAGATATTTCTGTTTTGCAGGTTAGTCTAAGTGCCCATCCCCCATGTGGCACTTGGATAGAAGATCTTCCAGAACTTGGACTGGAACA
The DNA here is from genome assembly GCA_039583875.1 of Platanthera guangdongensis. Classification (NCBI taxonomy): domain Eukaryota; kingdom Viridiplantae; phylum Streptophyta; class Magnoliopsida; order Asparagales; family Orchidaceae; genus Platanthera; species Platanthera guangdongensis. Next base: position 104,859,257 of record CM077147.1, on the reverse strand, counting down.
CGGAATTTATCCTAATATAAGGATAAGGTGTCCAAGTTAGTGGGCTTTAAGGACAGGATCTGTGCAAATGTTGATGGGGAGCATGTTCAGTTACGGTTGCTGGACAAGCTTGAATCATACCCAAAGTTCCCCCAGCTCAGAATAGATCAGCATTACTGCTGAGGATCAGCTTGTCACCATGGACATTGCAAAAGCTAAGAGGGAAACCACCCAAGTGATGGCACCTGCTGGAAGAAGGCAAGCCACATTCAGCCTTATGAGATAAGAAAGCTGGCAGCTGCACCAATGGTATCATCTGCATTCAGCTAGGGGGAGAAGAGAATTACAGCAGACCAGCTCTTCCCTGTCTATTCAGAAAGCAAGAAGGGATTGATCAAGTGGTGATCAAGAGTGGATATCAATGTAATGATCAAAATAGTACTAAGTGGGCTGAACACTCTTGTACTGCTAATCAGAAAGCTGAAGTTAAAGGTAAGTCAGATGTTAAAGAAGGGGAGAAGATCTGGCTCAGCAAAAAGAAACTGTGCAAAGTGCTAGGGAGTTGCTAAGCATCAATATGGATGGAGCTCGATGAAATAACCTTCTTTCGTCGAACGGGGCTCGGTGAAATCAGAAGAATTCGTCGAATGGAGCTTGACGAAATCTAAATAATTCGTCGAACTCAAGATTGTCAAACAGAAATTTTATGGCATTAGAACCATAACCTCCAGATAACTAGAATTTCGTTTATATTGATATTCTACTAGTGCAATCTAAGTTGCTAGGAATCTTGATTGTCATAACAGGACTATGCACATATAGATTAAGTATCAATACGTTTGGAAGCATATGGAAGAACTCAATCCTGTGTTTTCCCTGACTGACAAGTGGCTATCATGATTATCATGCCACTAGATGAAGTCAAGTTCAACACCCTCTTGGTTGAGTTGGGTATGTGGAACTTAGGAAAGCTTCAGCAGCTCCAAACTCCAGTTTGAGTTGCAGGATTTACTTTTCTTGCAGGTAGATGGGTCCTTGATGAGATATCAAGACTATAAAGACCATAAAGTGGTATCCAAACTGGCATAAATTAGAATGTCAACCATAAATCTGACAAAGGATGCCTCAGTTGAGGGGGAGCAAGCAGCTACTGCAGTAGATCAGCTGTCAATACAGCTGATCAGCTTGTCTTAAGGATAATGCACATACCAAGGGGGAGAATATGAGAAGAGAGACAGCCAGCTGTCAGCTCAAGTGGACCCATGTCTCACTCAAGTAGAACTATGTTAGCAGCTAGTTAAAATATTGCAGTGTTGTGTTGTATTATTGTATCAACACAGAAGCTATGACTCCTAATCTTGCATATTGATCACTAGGATGATTTCCTTAGTAGTATCAACATAGGACTTTTTCTAGGATCATGAGATAATCTCTCCCATGATATTTTCTACTCAATCAATAGATATACCTATTGAAGAAGACAAAAAAGGGGGAGATATGTGTGGCATTACATAAGGGGCAATGCTTCTAGTGGTGCTCCGCTTAAGTATTAAGTGGTATAAAGGAGAGTTCATATTACTTGAGCAATTGCTCAAGTAGTATGAGGGTGCATTGACTTAACTTATTAAGTCAATACAATTAATTTGAGTACACTGTATTAATATAACATAAGCTTGTAGTTGTAGCAGATTATAAACTACAACTACATGAATTTAGAAGCATATTATGTTAATGCCTCTTAGTGCTTGCTGGGTGTTCTGCCTTCTTCAAATATGGGGAGATTGTTGGGTCCATTGCCCACAATGTTCCCTAGATTGGATTTGAAGAGGCATCTCCATAAACACTAAGAGAATAGTTGTATTTGATGTTATTTAAGCTCATCATGTGTAGGATGTTTCATGGAGCAAGTGATGTGGCAAGTGGTCACAAAGTGAAGATGCTGGAAAGACATGAAGTAGCCTAAGTGGCCAAGTCAGGTAAACTCTTACCTATATTGTGGGCTGACAGAAATCTGTCTGTCCATAGGCGTTGAGTGATGAAGACACACTCAACGCCATACAGCAAAAGGCTGTGAGAAAAACTCAGTTCAGGAATTCGTCAAACTAAGTCCAAAGTTCGTCGAGCTGAGCTCACCATTCGTCGAGCTAAGTTCAGAGTTTGAGACTCTGAGTTCGTCGAACTCAGTTTAGGAATTCATCGAACTAAGTTCAGAGTTCGTCGAGCTGAGCTCATCATTCATCGAGCTAAGTTCAGAGTTTGAGACTCTGAGTTTGTCGAACTCAGTTCAGGAATTCGTCGAACTAAGTGCAGAGTTCGTCGAGTTGATCTCACCATTCATCGAGCTAAGTTCAGAGTTTGAGACTCTGAGTTTGTCGAACTCAGTTCAGAGAATTCATCGAACTGAGTTCAGAGTTCATCGAGCTGAGCTCACCATTTATCGAGCTCAGTTTAGTTAGTTGAACTAAATTGCAGAAAGTTTTTTCTAAGGCAAAAGGCATTGAGTGATAAAGACACACTCAATGCTCTCAATGCCAAAGTCAGAAAAATATTGGTCTCAGCAAAACTGCTGAGACAGGAGTTGGTTTCAGCAAAAAACGCTGAGACAGGACTTAGTCTCAAGGCAAAAGCGCTGAGAGAAATGTTGGTCTCAGTAAAACTGCTGAGACAGGAGTTAATCTCAAGGCAAAAGCACTGAGAGAAATGTTGGTCTCAGCAAAACCGCTGAGATAGGAGTTGGTCTCATCAAAACCGCTGAGACAGGACTTGGTCTCAACATAACCGCTGAGACAAGTGTTTGTCTCAGCTGAGAACAAGAAAGCACTGAGACAAGTTAAGCAGAAAAATGGTTAAGGCAAAAAGCGTTGAGTGGAGGTTGCTCACTCAACGCTGTCGACGCCTAGTGAAGACAGAATCTTGTCTAAAGCGTTTGGCGTTGAGTGATGCTCACACACTCAACGCCAAGCAATAGATAGCTGAATAAGCAAGTTGGCGTTGAGTGAAGTTGATTCACTCAACACCTAGAAACAGTTTTATATTCTAAGTAGTTTGGTGGTGAGTGAAGGTTACTCACTCAACGCCATGAGACAGTAAATTTGTCTAAGTGTTTTGGCGTTGAGTGATGCTTACTCACTCAACGCCTATGCTAATGGTACTTGATTTTTTGTTAAGTCCACACCTGATGATGTCAGCAGGTAAATAAGTCAACAAAATTCAAATTAGTGGTAGGATGGATACAGTACGCGACAAATATTATCGCAGACCTATTGTATGGTAGTTGGTGTTAAAGCAAGTTGTTACAGGCTATTAATTATGTGGGACCCACTGCTTAAGAGTCATTGGGTCAAAAATCAATAAAATAAAATAGGCGTAAAGAGGAAAAGATACTTCAGGAAAAAGAAACCAAGATAGTTCTTCTTCTCTGCCATTGTTGTGGAGCTAAAGAACTGGAAGCTCAAGTCTACAAGATAAGAGCAAGTTAGCAGTTGGATCAAGACCTTCAACAGTAAGATTGTTGGTGTCATTCTCACTACACCAGCAAGCTAGTTTAGAGTATTTTCTCTGAGGGAAAAGGTAGCAGCCAAGGGTCGACCCTTGCTGCAGGTTCTTCACAGTTCCAGCAACACAAGCACATATTTTTAACTTTAATTTAATTGTTGCTAGTTAGACATTGGTACGGACAATAGTTGCTGCTAGATTACTATATTTATGGATAATATTTGCATCAAGAAAGATATTTTTTATGGATGCTAGTTTAATTTTATTATTAGTGTAGATTTTTTTACCTGCAAATGAGGATAATGGAAACTATACCTGCTGAAAGTCTTGTTTTCAAGGCTAGTTAAACACCTAGATGGAGGGGGTGAATAGGTTTTAATCTCTATTTTAATTTTCTTGCTTGTTTGCAGATTTCTGTGGTTGGCGATTAGGTTAGTTTTCAGCTTTCAAGATTAATCACAAACGACACAGTAATTTATAATGGTTCCCCAATCTTGGGTACATCCAATGTCCTTCTACGCCTATCTAACAGTGTGTTAGATTCGGCTCTCCCTCTAGAACTCAGCTCCTCAAGAGCTTACAGCACAGATCCCGCAGGACCACACAGGTCACACAGACCTACAACTTAGCCACTAAACCAAACTAATGTCATAAAGACCTTTCACCCAGCATAAAGCCAAACACAGGTCACAAAGACCTCAACCTTTATAATTGTAACATTCCTCAAACAACTAGACCCCCAGGAGTGGTTTTGTCATGACTAAGTCATGACAAAACCCTAGGAAGCCCAAGAATACCAAGTGAACTTAGGAATGAAGGTAAGATCACCGGGGTCTGCAAATAACACTTTCTAATTACCTAACCTAGGGTTTGACTATAGGGCCTCACCTTGAACCCTTAACCCCACCACAACATCCCTAAGACCTTTAGAAGTTTCCTTGGGTCACCAAGGACCCATTGGGGTCAATTTAAAAGGTCAAGTTGACCAAAGTCAACCATAACTCTAAAATGGTCAAAGTGTCCTATCTAGGGCCAGAGGACCTTCCCTTAGCCAATTTGACCACACCTAAACCTCCCTAACCCTTTAGGAGGTTCACTGGGTCACTAAGGACCCATTTGGGTCAACCCAAGTGCTCAAGTTGACCAAAGTCAACTTAAACATTAAAGTGGTCAAAGTGCCCTAAATAAGGGTCAAGTGGCCTACAAGGTGTCCAACCAACCATACCCAAGTCCTCCTAGACCTTATTGGACGCCAATGGATCACCAAGGACCCATTGGAGTCAACCCAAAAGGTCAAATTGACCAAACTCAACTCAACCTTAGTTTAGGTCAAATTAGCTCAAGTTGACCCAACCTAGCCCAATCCACTTGGACTAAGCCAAATTGGAGTGGCCCACCAACCTTAGGGGCTGATATTTACATTAAAAATACATTCATGTTTTTGGAAATGGTGACTGGGAGAGAGAAAGCCATCTTCTCCTTTAATGGAGGAGAGAGAAAGAGAGAGAAAGAGGGTCATTCATGGCTTGGAAGGCCAAGGGGCCTCCTCTCTCCATCTCCAAAGCCTAGATTCATTTTCCCCCCATCAGTTAGAGGAGATCAAGAGTCTTCCCCAGCCATATAGGGGCTGAATTCAAAAAATCCACAATGGCCGGATTTTCTCCATTAATGGTCATTAATGGCTTTGAAGCTATGGTCCTTCCCCCCCCCCCCCCCCAATTTCGTTGTTTTAAAAGCTTCCCTAAGGTTAGAGGAGTCATTTCCACCCTTCACCTGAAGAAACTGAGCTAGTTGGTATTATTGTTGCAGAACACTGAGCACCGTCACCATCGTCCATGGCAACACGATGATCGGCAAGTCAACAACCATCCACTAAGGTCCTCCTCTACTCCTCTTTTCGTGGGCTAGCATCTTATATCTTTTAGGATAGAAATCGGGCTCAATTGAGCCTTATCGGGTGAGAGAAATTTCTGGATTTTCATGGTTTTTCTACCTGCGAGTTCGCTGGAAACCGCCAATCTGGCGGCCGTGCCGCTGCCCGGCGATAGCCCCCACCTCAATGAAGGTGGTGGCGGTGGCGGCCGGCCAGGGAGGTGGCCTGGTGGCCGGCAAATAGGTTTGAAAGTTGCTCCAGGTCGATGAAATCATAGCGATCGGCCGGAGGTTGAAGACGAACTGATCACCGTCGGATTGGATCTACATAGTATAAATATTATTAAGGTTTTACATTTTTAACACTTTATTGTGCCCACTTTAAATTAGATAAATGAGACCCTTAGGGTCTAAACCTTAAAAAGTGGACAACATGAAAATTATAGCCCTTGAAGTCTACTTTAATTTAAAATTATTTTTAACCCATTGGGGTAAGTGGTTTGACCACAGCACTCAAAATGATGCAGCATATACATAGGCTTGACTAGAGACTAAATTGAGTGCCCCCGTCAATCCATCCATCCAACTGACTTGCAATTTTGGTTGGAGCACACTCTTACCTGTATCTATAATATATCCAAAAATCGTAATTTTTGGAAAATATTTTCCTAAAGTTTTTGTAGAAATTTAATAAACCTTGCATGAATTATTTAAGAGGTCTAATTACCTCTAAACCCAACAAACTTTTGATGTCTGTCTCTTAGGGTCATGGCATGACTATAGATAAAATTACACCCCAATTGGGTTTGATTTGAATGGGTTTTGGTGAGACCAAAGTATGTCCCTTAAGGGGTTAATTTAGGGCAAAGAGTGTTTGGGGCATAGAAGGGCCAATTCTCACCCCAAAGGGGTTGGGACTTGGGCCAGAGCTCCATGGTTATTTTAAACACCCTCCCATGGAGTTTGGGGTGGATTAGGGTGGATTTTCCTTAGGACCCTAGTTCAAACCCTAAGGTTGAACTTTGGGGATTTGTGAAGTACATGGGGTGATATGTCCTTGTATGGACTTGGTGTTTAGTCCTTGTGACCTTAGGGTAGTGAAATGCCATAGGATGGAATATGGGGACATTTAAGCTTAGGCACACAACTTAAATCAATTAGGGATAGTTTAGGCATATACCTTTTATGAAAATATTGAAGGGTCATATAACCTTAGATCCTTATGAAATTTTGGTAGAAGAGTTTTTATAACAATATGAGTCTCTGGAAGTTATTATAGGATGATTAGAAAATAGTAGATCATACTTGTAGTTATAATCCACCTTACTCTTTTTCATGATATCGAAGTAACCATGGTTAGATTAACTTACAATGATATGAAACTCCGGCAAGGTTAATTAAATATCATTTAGAGGCACTAGTAAATTATTTGGATCATTTGGTCTTTTTCTTTTAGTACTTCATGTGTAAAGTGAACTAGTGCACCATATATTGGAAAATAGATAATAAATACAATATATTGCTGGAAAATTATGTTACATGGCCAGAGAACTTTTTATGGCATCATAAAGTCTAGAAAATTATTACATATTATTTTGATGAGTTTATAAGAATGTTGCTTCACAAAGTGCACTTTAATGGAATTATTTGAAGTATTTTTATATATGGTTAACTTACAATGGAATTGCATTAATCTTAGTCAGTAGTGTTTTATGATCATTATAAGTCTCTGGTAATTTTATATAATTTTTGTACTATGATTTATGATACTCCCTTCATTAACTCTAATTATTTGAATTACCTTGAATTAATTATTTAGAGGTCATTAAGTGTATACAAATTTGAGAAATTTGGTATATATTGATATATTTCTGTCATATAGTGTTCATAATTTTTGGGTGGCCATAACTTAAGGAAATCTAGTACTTCATGTTCAAAATTACCCATGGCCTAACATTTGGGAAAATGTAATAAATGCTAAATTAATTAAGAAAATTACAAGTCTCTGGATTTATGCTAAATATGTCATGATAGATGCACAATAATTATCTTAGGGCATTTGGATGAAAATTTGGAGTACCTCCTATCATGTACATCATATAGCTTAGGTTGGTCTGCATTTAGTAAAACTGCGAAATTTGTGATAATATATGGAATGGACACAGGGAGATGGGTTATTGGTTTACTGATCTTGATAAAGTTAAAAAGAAAAAGAGAGCCATGTTAGGAGTCATAATGAGGAGAGGGTTGGGTTGATCAATGTTAAGAGGTGCTCGGGATCGACGAAAGGTCGTCTTTCCTGTGGAGAGAGAGAGAGTCAAAATATATTAGGGTTAGATCCAGAATAATGTTAAAGGGATCAGAAATTGGGTAATAACCAATATAATAAGTAACTTGCGAAAGGGAGCTTTGGGCTTCAGCCCATCGTAGTTCCTAGCGCCCTCGAGAGCCCTTCACAGGGAATGCTTTGGGCAGTCCAAGGTTAACGTAAGTCATAGGAATAAATGGAATGGAAGAGTAATTAGAAATACTGTAGGGTTACACTTACACTCACACTCCCCGGTGTTTTGGGAGTTAGGTTAGGTCTCACGAGTGGTAGGCTCGGTGGGTTTGGTGATGGGCAGGTTAGCCCTGCGAACCGATGGCTCTGATGGCTTTGTGACGGACGGGTTAGTCCGGGGAGCTTTGGCTTGGTTGATATTTGTGACGGATTGGATTGTCCGTGGAGCTTTGGAAAGGTGGGAAATACATTAATGTTGCATGTGCATAAGATATAAGGTGGTGGGTCTTCGGTATTGGAGGGTCGTCGCACCGACACCAGTTCGTTGACTCGGCAAGTGTGGTTTAGCACTTGGCCAAATAAAGTCCGGTGCGGCAACCGACAAGAGTACGCAGGAGCTCCGCTTAGTGCACCAGCATTGTGGCATACGATAGGTCTGACTGGTAGTGCTGATGCCGGTTTAGAGGTGGGCGAGGCCCAACCCACCCCTTCTGTTTGCCACTACGGAGGTATCCTGGGAGGTTAGGGTCCAGAAAGGGGGAACTAAAGGTCTGTGTGCACAGAATCGGGTGTGTGAGTTGCACTTGCATGTTCATACAATAGCATAGATGCATGACATAGCATCATCATTTCATATAACCCTTGACACCTATTGTATAAATTTGTATGGGACTCTTTATACAATAGACCTTGCAAAATGACCCCTTGGTCTATAGGTTTGTATGGGCATTCCTATAGTTCATGGTTACTTACTTAGTTTACCTTCTTGTACATTTACTTGCTCACTATGTTCATGTGTATACTCGTACTGCTTACCTACTATTTGCTTACTTATACTTGCTAAGGTTATATGCTCATGTTAGACTAGTTCCTTCATCACCTGCTTACTTTGTTACTCTCCACCTTCATTACCTTCTCTTTCCTCCTCTCCGCTCAGTTACTAGGAGCCATGGGGGAGGGGTGGGGGATGATAGGACTTAGATTTTTAGACTAACGGTCGTTGACCAAATCATTTTATGGGATCGTGGAGCCCTACCAGGAGATGCAACCCCAAAGGTCGGTGCGCTTAGAGACGGTACAGTCTAGCACAGGAGTTCAAGCAGCAGGGATAGTGAGTCTTGATCATTAGTACTTACTAGAATTTGCTTCCGCGTTGAGGACTTGTAATGAGGATTATGATGTATCGGGAAGGAGCCCCTTTTTATTAGTACTCTGGTTTTTCATTACTATGGACTCTCCCTTCGTGGAGATTTATATTCATGTGATTCTTGTGGACAAGTATTTGAGTTTACTATTACTCTCTTATATTTATTCTACTCTTCTGTGATCGGTATGGCCGGCAGGATCGTCGTTTTGTAGTGACGACCTTCCCGGGTGTGTTGGTGTCACTACAAAGCGGCAGTTCTAGGCATAAGACCTGGTTGGTTTTGCAAAAAAATAGGGTCTCACAACTGCTATCAGAGCTGAAACCTCGATCGGAAGAGTAGAAGTCCACTAACCCTGGGTCACCCCCGCTCGAGTTTAGTTTGAGGACAAACTAAGTAGCGGAAGCTGTGGTGTGCCCAACAGAGGAATCACATGCAAAGGTCCACCTTTCTTTAGTTCCACTTGTACATTAGCTAACAATTGGAATTCTTCTTCGTAGCCTGCGGCAAACCCTGCCCTCAGCAAGGAGCACCTCTGGCTACGAAGATCTCATTTTATAATTCTCTAGTCAACGAGTTAGACTCAACCCACTAGGAAACATGACTAACCATGACAACTTATAGTATGCCCTAGTCAGAAATAGACCTTCGGTATAAACTTGGTTAAGGTATCCCGACGAGAATAAAGGAGGAGTTTAACACGAGAATGGCTACCTAAGACATAAACTCAGGTGTCCCTACGGTCCCTGTCTAGGATTACTCAAACTGGTAGGACTTCCTTAGGGAGAATTGAGGCCAATAATCTATTACCAAAATTGCAGAAGACACTTTTTCTCAACCCACGTACCAGTAACAAGATTACCCGGAGACAACCACCAAGACAAACACCTAGGGTCAGATAAGAATTCAAGTTCGGAAGAGACTCATTTGAGATTGGGAACATTTTGACCCTGATAAGGTTGTTGTAAATGTGACTCAGAGGGTTTAACATATGGACTATATCAACAAGTTTCAGGATGAAATCCCAAATCTATGGTTGATGCCCTAGGGATTGTGCTCCCAGCTAGGATAGATATAATATGTAATATCAAAGATACTTAGCCCAAGATAGGTATAGGCTTATCTTTTGTTTATTGGGGGCTTGTCTTTTGTTTATTGGGCAAATTAGTTATTGACTTGGGTTTCCTTACACCTAATTTAGAAGATATGTTATCCCAAACATAGTGAGATTGAAGTTGATCTTATTCGACGTTATTCGGGAGAGGATAAGGTTTTGTTAAAGCGTGTTTGGAATTATGATCTGAAGGCATTACCAGGACAATGACATGGAAATAAGGAGGTGTAAATACGAGATTTAACTCTTTCAAGATATCACGTGAAGTTAGATGATGGGTAACAAGATTCAGGATATCTGGGAAGATAAGATTAAATCACTATGTTGTAACATCGGAAGTATGATGACTCTAGGAAACTGCAAGAAGTTAGAAGATAATATATTGAAGGACGTACACCTTAGATATGACTCGTAAAGTTGAATTGATTGATTACTCGGGCGTACTCGAAGGAATAAGATCATGATCGTGTAGAGAATGTTTATAGAGTCGATGTCTACACTCACAAACAAGAACTCAAATCACCGGAAGAAATTGTGTTTTTCAGAATGTATATTTCACTAGAATAAAGAAAGATGTCATGGATTTTGTGACAGACTGTGAGGTTTATCGGCTGGAGGAGGTCAAGAGCTCAAGACAATCGCGTCGGATCGGGATGGATAATTTATGTACTAGGAAAGAAGATTAGCCTAGGCTTATCTGGGCTCTCGATCGATATTCAATACAGCTCTCCACCCTCAGACGGACGGGCAGACGTAGCTTACCACCCTGTTACTGAAGGATCTTTTATGCTTATATATTCTGCACCACGGAGAGCCATGGGAGATACTTTTGTCGTTGATCAAGCTCTCTTATAAGAACATCCATCAGTCCAGCATAGGCATATCCTTCATGAGGCATTATACAGACGGAGGTACAGGACTCCACTATATTGGACTTAGGATGAGGATCCATAGGAACTCGACTCTGAATTTGTGGAGGACACAGATACCCAGGTGTGACTGATTCGAGATAGGATGCTGGAGGCCTAGAGTAGACCGGCCAAATATTACGACGCGAGGCATTGCCAAGTAGAGTCTCAAGATGGAGACCATGAGTTCCTGAAGATACGTCCGATGCATGGATTCTCGCGGGTATACGGGCGAAAGAAGCTCATCCCGAGGAATATGGGCCCTACAGGATCCTAGGGTAGATCAGCTTATTGGATTACTGACTGGAGCTACCACAGGAGTTAGTGGGTTTTCTTGATGTCCTCCACGTCTCCTATCTTAGGAAGGCTCTACTATGGTCGGAGTAGCAGGTTACTAGTATAGATGGTTCATCAGCGTCTGATCGATCGGTCTGCTTAGAGCCGGTTAGGATAGATGATACGACAATGCGAGTCTTGCGGTGTGAGAAGGTTCTGGTGGTCAAGATCAAGAGGTCAAATCATGATAGGAGGAGCATACCTGGGAGCCACTAGATCTAATGTACCAGAAGTACCTGGAGCTCTTTGCATCAGGTATAAGTTCAATTTTTAAGGGATGTTACATTCAGTTACTCTTAGTAGAAACCCCGCAGGCCTAACCTAAATTTCAGGGACGAAATTATTTTTTGTTTATTGGGATTTGTAACATCCCTCAAACAACTAGACCCCTAGGAGTGGTTTTGTTATGACCAGGTCATGATAAAATCCTAGGAAGCCCAAGAAGATCAAGTGAACCTAGGAATGAAGGTGAGATCACCATGGTCTGCAAATAACACTTTCTAATTACCTAACCTAGGGTTTGACTTTAGGGCCTCACCTTGACCCCTTGACCCCACCATGACATCTCTAGCCCTTTAGAAGGTTCAAGTTGACCAAGGACCCATTGGGGTCAATTGAAAAGGTCAAGTTGACCAAAGTGAACCTTAACCCTAAAATGGTCAAAGTGTCCTATCTAGGGCCAGAGGACCTTCCCTTTGCCAATTTGACCCCACTTAAACCTCCCAAACCCTTTAGGAGGTTCATTTGGTCATTAAGGACCCATTTGGGTCAACCCAAGTGGTCAAGTTAACCAAGTCAACTTAAACACTAAAGTGGTCAAAGTGCCCTAAATAAGGGTCAAGTGTCCTACAAGGTGCCCAACCAATCCTACCCAAGTCCTCCTAGTTTTCAGCTTTCAAGATTAATCACAAACGACACGGTAATTTATAATGGTTCCCCAATCTTGGGTACATCCAATGTCCTTCTACGCCTATCTAACAGTGTGTTAGATTCGGCTCTCCCTCTAGAACTCAGCTCCTCAAGAGCTTACAGCATAGATCCCGCAGGACCACACAGGTCACACAGACCTACAACTTAGCCACTAAACCAAACTCATGTCACAAAGACCTTTCACCCAGCACAAAGCCAAACACAGGTCACAAAGACCTCAGCCTTTATAATTGTAACATTCCTCAAACAACTAGACCCCCAGGAGTGGTTTTGTCATGACTAAGTCATGACAAAACCCTAGGAAGCCCAAGAAGACCAAGTGAACTTAGGAATGAAGGTAAGATCACCGGGGTCTGCAAATAACACTTTCTAATTACCTAACCTAGGGTTTGACTATAAGGCCTCACCTTGAACCCTTAACCCCACCACAACATCCCTAGTCCTTTAGAAGTTTCCTTGGGTCACCAAGGACCCATTGGGGTCAATTTAAAAGGTCAAGTTGACCAAAGTCAACCGTAACTCTAAAATGGTCAAAGTGCCCTATCTAGGGCCAGATGACCTTCCCTTAGACAATTTGACCACACCTAAACATCCCTAACCCTTTAGGAGGTTCACTGGGTCACTAAGGACCCATTTGGGTCAACCCAAGTGCTCAAGTTGACCAAAGTCAACTTAAACACTAAAGTGGTCAAAGTGCCCTAAATAAGGGTCAAGTGGCCTACAAGGTGTCCAACCAACCCTACCCAAGTCCTCCTAGACCTTATTGGAGGCCAATGGATCACCAAGGACCCATTGGGGTCAACCCAAAAGGTCAAATTGACCAAACTCAACTCAACCTTAGTTTAGGTCAAATTAACTCAAGTTGACCCAACCTAGCCCAATCCACTTGGACTAAGCCAAATTGGAGTGGCCCACCAACCTTAGGGGCTGATATTTACATTAAAAATACATTCATGTTTTTGGAAATGGTGACTAGGAGAGAGAAAGTCATCTTCTCCTTTAATGGAGGAAAGAGAAAGAGAGAGAAAGAGGGTCATTCATGGCTTGGAAGGCCAAGGGGCCTCCTCTCTCCATCTCCAAAGCCTAGATTCATTTTCCCCCCATCAGTTAGAGGAGATCAAGAGTCTTCCCCAGCCATATAGGGGCTGAATTCAAAAATCCACAATGGCCGAATTTTCTCCATTAATGGTCATTAATGGCTTTGAACCTATGGTCCTTCCCCCCCCCCCCAATTTCGTTGTTTTAAAAGCTTCCCTAAGGTTAGAGGAGTCATTTCCACCCTTCACCTGAAGAAACTGAGCAAGTTGGTATTATTGTTGCAGAACACTGAGCACCGTCACCATCGTCCATGGCAACACGATGATCGGCAAGTCAACAACCCTCCACTAAGGTCCTCCTCTACTCCTCTTTTCGTGGGCTAGCATCTTATATCTTTTAGGATAGAAATCGGGCTCAATTGAGCCCGATCGGGTGAGAGAAATTTCTGGATTTTCATGGTTTTTCTACCTGCGAGTTCGCTGGAAACCGCCAATCCGGCGGCCGTGCCGCCGCCCGGCGATAGCCCCCACCTCAATGAAGGTGGTGGCGGTGGCGGCCGGCCAGGGAGGTGGCTGGGTGGCCGGCAAATAGGTTTGAAAGTTGCTCCAGGTCGATGAAATCATAGCGATCGGCTGGAGGTTGAAGACGATCTGATCACCGTCGGATTGGATCTACATAGTATAAATAATATTAAGGTTTTACATTTTTAACACTTTATTGTGCCCCCTTTAAATTAGATAAATGAGACCCTTAGGGGCTAAACCTTAAAAAGTTGACAACATGAAAATTATAGCCCTTGAAGTCTACTTTAATTTAAAATTAATTTTAACCCATTGGGGTAAGTGGTTTGACCACAGCACTCAAAATGATGCAGCATATACATAGGCTTGACTAGAGACTAAATTGAGTGCCCCCGTCAATCCATCCATTCAACTGATTTGCAATTTTGGTTGGAGCACACTCTTACATATATCTATAATATATCCAAAAATCATAATTTTTGGAAAAACGTTTCCTAAAGTTTTTGTAGAAATTTAATAAACCTTGCATGAATTATTTAAGAGGCCTATTACCTCTAAACCCAACAAAATTTTGGTGTCTGTCTCTTAGGGTCATGGCATGACTATAGATAAAATTACACCCCAATTGGGTTTGATTTGAATGGGTTTTGGTGAGACCAAAGTATGTCCCTTAAGGGGTTAATTTAGGGCAAAGAGTGTTTGGGGCATAGAAGGGCCAATTCTCACCCCAAAGGGGTTGGGACTTGGGCTAGAGCTCCATGGTTATTTTAAACACCCTCCCATGGAGTTTGGGGTGGATTAGGGTGGATTTTCCTTAGGACCCTAGTTCAAACCCTAAGGTTGAACTTTGGGGATTTGTGAAGTACATGGGGTGATATGTCCTTGTATGGACTTGGTGTTTAGTCCTTGTGACCTTAGGGTAGTGAAATGCCATAGGATGGAATATGGGGACATTTAAGCTTAGGCACACAACTTAAACCAATTAGGGATAGTTTAGGCCTATACCGTTTATGAAAATATTGAAGGGTCATATAACCTTGGATCCTTATGAAATTTTGGTAGAAGAGTTTTTATAACAATATGAGTCTCTTTAAGTTATTATAGGATGATTAGAAAACAGTAGATCATACTTGTAGTTATAATCTCCACCTTACCCTTTTTCATGATATCGAAGTAACCATGGTTAGATTAACTTACAATGATATGAAACTCCGGCAAGGTTAATTAAATATCATTTAGAGGCACTAGTAAATTATTTGGATCATTTGGTCTTTTTCTTTTAGTACTTCATGTGTAAAGTGAACTAGTGCACCATATATTGGAAAATAGATAATAAATACAATATATTGCTGGAAAATTATGTTACATGGCCAGAGAACTTTTTATGGCATCATAAAGTCTAGAAAATTATTACATATTATTTTGATGAGTTTATAAGAATGTTGCTTCACAAAGTGCACTTTAATGGAATTATTTGAAGTATTTTTATATATGGTTAACTTACAATGGAATTACATTAATCTTAGTCAGTAGTGTTTTATGATCATTATAAGTCTCTGGTAATTTTATATAATTTTTGTACTATGATTTATGATACTCCCTTCATTAACTCTAATTATTTGAATTACCTTGAATTAATTATTTAGAAGTCATTAAGTGTATACAAATTTGGGAAATTTGGTATATATTGATATATTTCTGTCATATAGTGTTCATAATTTTTGGGTGGTCATAACTTAAGGAAATCTAGTACTTCATGTTCAAAATTACCCATGACCTAACATTTGGGAAAATGTAATAAATGCTAAGTTAATTAAGAAAATTACAAGTCTCTGGATTTATGCTAAATATGTCATGATAGATGCACAATAATTATCTTAGGGTATTTGGATGAAAATTTGGAGTACCTCCTATCATGTACATCATATAGCTTATGTTGGTCTGCATTTAGTAAAACTGTGAAATTTGTGATAATATATGGAATGGACACAGGGAGATGGGTTATTGGTTTACTGATCTTGATAAAGTTAAAAAGAAAAAGAGAGCCATGTTAGGAGTCATAATGAGGAGAGGGTTGGGTTGATCGATGTTAAGAGGTGCTCGGGATCGACGAAAAGTCGTCTTTCCTGTGGAGAGAGAGAGAGTCAAAATATATTAGGGTTAGATCCAGAATAATGTTAAAGGGATCAGGAATTGGGTAATAACCAATAATAATAAGTACCTTGCGAAAGGGAGCTTCGGGCTTCAGCCAATCATAGTTCCTAGCGCCCTCGAGAGCCCTTCACAGGGAATGCTTTGGGCAGTCCAAGGTTAACGTAAGTCGTAGGAATAAATGGAATGGAAGAGTAATTAGAAATACTGTAGGGTTACACTTACACTCACACTCCCCGGTGTTGTGGGAGTTAGGTTAGGTCTCACGAGTGGTAGGCTCGGTGGGTTTAGTGATGGGCAGGTTAGCCCTGCGAACCGATGGCTCTGATGGCTTTGTGACGGACGGGTTAGTCCGGGGAACTTTGGCTTGGTAGATATTTGTGACGGATTGGATTGTCCGTGGAGCTTTGGAAAGGTGGGAAATACATTAATGTTGCATGTGCATAAGATATAAGGTGGTGGGTCTTCGGTATTGGAGGGTCGTCGCACCGACACCAGTTCGTTGACTCGGCAAGTGTGGTTTAGCACTTGGCCAAATAAAGTTCGGTGCGGCAACCGACAAGAGTACGCAGGATCTCCGCTTAGTGCACCAGCATTGTGGCATATGATAGGTCTGACTGGTAGTGCTGATGCCGGTTTAGAGGTGGGCGAGGCCCAACCCACCCCTTCTGTTTGCCACTACGGAGGTATCTTGGGAGGTTAGGCTCCAGAAAGGGGGAACTAAAGGTCTGTGTGAACATAATCGGGTGTGTGAGTTGCACTTGCATGTTCATACAATAGCATAGATGCATGACATAGCATCATCATTGCATATAACCCTTGACACCTATTGTATAAATTTGTATGGGACTCTTTATACAATAGACCTTGCAAAATGACCCCTTGGTCTATAGGTTTGTATGGGCATTCCTATAGTTCATGGTTACTTACTTAGTTTACCTTCTTGTACATTTACTTGCTCACTATGTTCATGTGTATACTCGTACTGCTTACCTACTATTTGCTTACTTATACTTGCTAAGGTTATATGCTCATGTTAGACTAGTTCCTTCATCACCTGCTTACTTTGTTACTCTCCACCTTCATTACCTTCTCTTTCCTCCTCTCCGCTCGGTTCCTAGGAGCCTTGGGGGAGGGGTGGGGGATGATAGGACTTAGATTTTTAGACTAACGGTCGTTGACCAAATCATTTTATGGGATCGTGGAGCCCTACCAGGAGATGCAACCCCAAAGGTCGGTGCGCTTAGAGACGGTACAGTCTAGCACAGGAGTTCAAGCAGCAGGGATATTGAGTCTTGATCATTAGTACTTACTAGAATTTGCTTCCGCGTTGAGGACTTGTAATGAGGATTATGATGTATCGGGAAGGAGCCCCTTTTTATTATTACTCTGGTTTTTCATTACTATGGACTCTCCCTTCGTGGAGATTTATATTCATGTGATTCTTGTGGACAAGTATTTGAGTTTACTATTACTCTCTTATATTTATTCTACTCTTCTGTGATCGGTATGGCCGGCAGGATCGTCGTTTTGTAGTGACGACCTTCCCGGGTGTGTTGGTGTCACTACAAAGCGGCAGTTCTAGGCATAAGACCTGGTTGGTTTTGCAAAAAAATAGGGTCTCACAACTGGTATCAGAGCCGAAACCTCGATCGGAAGAGTAAAAGTCCACTAACCCTGGGTCACCCCTGTAACGCCCCCGGTTTTTCTGTGTTATGTTTGATCTTTGGCTGGCGTTACGATGGCATATTTTCCGGCTTTGTGTCGTTGTAGAGCGTGGTTTTAGCTCTTAGGGTTCCCTGTGTAGCCTATTTGTAGCCTGTTAGCAAGATTCCCCAGCTAGCCGGAGTCTGTTTGATGACTCGGCTGGGCCTCTTAGGGAATGCTTGTGTTTTGGCTTCGAGAAGTGTTATCCCGGGTTTCGTTCGTCGAATGCTAATTTCGACTTCGCAGTTGTGTACGTAGCGTGGGTTTTTAGCTGCGGCGTGAATTTCGTCTTTTTCCGAGAAGTTTCAGGTTTCGTGTTGTTTTGATATTGAGTGTAAATAATTATTGATATGTTGATTGTTTATTATTAAAACTGATATATATATATAGTCTTGGGTCAGAATTAGGGTTGGGTTCCTTTTGTTCTTTTCTTATTTCTCTACTTGGAAGAAGTCGTCGCCTGTACGAGAGGAAGAGCACTGCCGGCCTACCCTAGCCTTTGGACGCCGATTCCTGGAGATTTAGCGGTCGGATTTCGATTTCGAGAGTGGATCTGGACTACCCTCGTCGGGATCTGCTTTCTTTCTGCTCCTCAGCTTGCTGCTCTGCGGCCAGATCCGCGAGCGGGGGAGGCCGCCGACCGAGTTCCTGGTATTGAGGCAAGTGATGTCCCCTCATCCTTGCCAAAGCTGATCTTTGTCTTTCTTTTGAGCTAATTTTTTTATCTCTTTCTTGTTTAGATCTTAGGTGTAAGCTAGGGTTTGTTCCCGATCATACAGTGGTTAGTGTAGAAAGTTCCAGTTAAATTTCAGTTTTCCGAGGGATTGTGTCTATTAGGGACAGTTTTGGTTCGGTTTAGGTCGAGTAGCTGCCATTGCCGATGGATGTTGTACTCTAGAGGGAGAGAAAATCCTCGTTCTCGTTTCTGGTTGTGTGTTGGATCTGGCGCCTGAAGCCAGTCAGGGTGTCGACACCGTGGTGTCGACACCAGCCAGTCAGGGTGTCGACATCGTGGTGTCGACACCAGCCAGTCAGGGTGTCGACACCGTGGTGTCGACACCAGCCAGTCAGGGTGTCGACACCGTGGTGTCGACACCAGCCAGTCAAGGTGTCGACACCGTGGTGTCGACACCAGCCAGTCAGGGTGTCGACACCAGCCAGTCAGGGTGTCGACACCAGCCAGTCAGGGTGTCGACACCGTGGTGTCGACACCAGCCTGTGAGGGTATCGACACCGTGGTGTCGACACCAGCCTGTGAGGGTGTCGACAACGTGGTGTCGACACCAGCCTGTCTGGGGTGTCGACACTTGGTGTCGACACCGGCCAGTCGGGGTGGCGACACTTGGTGTCGACACCCGCAGCGGCAGTGTCGACACCTTGTGTCGACACCGGCCGCAGTGGTGTCGACACTTGGTGTCGACACCCGCAGCGGCCGTGTCGACACCGGCCGCAGTGGTGTCGACACTTGGTGTCGATACCCGCAGCGGCAGTGTCGACACCTTGGGTCGACACCGGCCGCAGAGGTGTCGACACTTGGTGTCGACACCAGCAGCGGTTGTGTCGACACCTTGTGTCGACACCAGCTTGTCGTGGTGTCGACACTGGGTGCTGCCCTTGTTTTGGGGTCAGGGAGACTCGGGGTTGGTTTTGGTTAGGCATGCAAGGCCGCGTCGGTTGGACCCGACGTTTTGCCTTGGGTTCGTGTGTTTATTAGGGCTGTTAGTGGGACTTTTCCCTAGGAGGGGGGCATTGGGTGTTCGGCTAATTTCTACATGCCGACTCTTGGGTCGTGGCAGGTGGTGGAGTTTTGGTGGCCTCTGGAGGGGTGGTTTTATGTGGAGAGTTGTGGCCACCGCCTTTTGCCCCGGTGTGGGTTGGTGTGTGTGGGACCCTAAGGCTGCCACTGTTTGACCCCTTAGCCCTTTTGGGTCTGATTCTGGTTATGCATTCAGACCATGTTTTGACCACTGCCACTTACCCACGTGTTAGGACTGTTAGTCCCTTTCCTGTTTATGCTTCCTTTCTTTCGGCATATGTATATGTCTTGTTGCTGTTACAGGCTCTCTTGGTAAGGTGTATTGGTTTTATTGCTCGCACTTGGTGTGCTCTGCGGTGTTTTTGACAGCATTCTTTTCTTACTGTCATCCCCTTTTCTTTTGCTTATTGCGGTTTGCTGCCGGGTTGGTAAACCCTTCTTTTTATTTGCTAATTAATACATTGCTCTATTTACCTTTTGATTGTTTCCTTGTTGAGGTGTTCTTTTCTTGAATGCCTCAGGTCCAGGTTGTAGCCAGTTCAGCGGCTAGTTCTTTTGGAGGGGCTTGTTGGTGGCCTCTAGGGTAGCTGAGATTACTGATCCCCGTTTGTTGTGAGGTAGTTCTTTACTCTTCTGTATAGACATACATACTCGCCAGTGGGTTCGTGTCAGGTTGTTGGCGCCCACTGGTGGCTTCTTGTGATGCTGAATATGAATTTAAACTGCTGTTTTTGCCTATTTGTGGTTGGTTACTTGCTTCTGGGAAGGATTTATGCTAGGTTGCATGTTAGATATCTTAAAACCTAAAAGCATTATTATATGTACCCCATGCATAACATGTTTCTAAATCAAAGACACTATTTTTCCTCAGCGTAAAACACTATCTTTTTATACCTACTATATTCACCTTAGGGTCGTGCACGCATAAGTCGTCCCCCGGGGACACTTATGCTCATTTAGGGCGTCAATTTAATTGAACCAAAGTATTTTCTGTTGCGTATAAATATAGTTTTAACAGTGGACTAGCTGATCCACCGGGCCGAGGGATACGGCCATTCAACAAAACTGATTTTCTTTCATACTTAATTAACAATTTTCCTTAAAATCTAACATCTGGAGTTTTGCCTGAGCATGTGCAGTTATCCCCTGCACGACGTGGCATCACGGTGCGTGTTTTCTCTTACTCTGATACGATTTTTACAGTTGAGAAAATGCGGGTTGTGACAGTTGGTATCAGAGGGAGGTTGCTTGATAAATGGTTGGGCAACCTTTCCCTTGTCTGCATTAGTGTTTAGCATCATACCATTCACACACCGATATGTCATCAGCACGTCTTGGCCGAAGCACGAACACTACACTCATGAGCATGAATAAGTATACAGGGCATATTATGTAGTATGGGATGCATAATATGTGTTTGTATATGTATCCACCATAGGAGGCAACATGTGAGGGTTATGTAGTGTGGGATGCATAACCTCACCACATGAATGCGGCTAGCACGTTTTCTTTTTCGTTACATGGGAATGTTATGTAGTATGGGATGCATAACATTTTCATGTGTACGCCGCCCATGGCATGCACTAAGGCCTTTTTATAATGCATAGCACATCATGCATAGCATAACATTTCATAAGCACAACGTGCCAAGCTAAAGATTTGCAAGATGACATATGTACACACATGGTTTTGAGTCAAAAAGAATACAAATGCATGCATTCATGCTTTAGGAACATGAGTCAGTATGATGGTGGTGAACCATCTTAGGATAAGCATAACATCATCATGGTAAAAACAACTCCCAGAGCAAGTTTTGCAGTTGAAGTTCATATTTAAGTGTGTTTGTCCATACCGGGTAGTTTCGTTCTAGTTGTTGGGCTAGGATTTGTCTAAAGCTTGTGCGATTTTAGGATGGCGAGACGTCCTGCGACGAGATTGACCCCTCAATCCGAGGGAGAGACGTCAGGAGCGCAGAGCGATGCATTGGTAGAAAGCCTGCGGCAGAGTAATGAGGAGTTATCGAGGCAGGTAGTGGCTATGCAGGCTCAGATTCAGTCCCTTGTAGCAGTGGTGGCGGGACAGACCCCGAGATCTCAGAAACCTGCTAAGGGGGTAGCTGTTCCTACCCCTCCTGCTCCTCCCGTGCCTTTGGTTGTGGTGCCCCCGGAGATGGCGTTCATATCCCAGTTTCAGCGGCTGAGACCCCCTACCTATGATGGGCAGGCAGATTTCATGATTTTGGATGATTGGTTGATTACCATTGAGGAGATGTTCTCTTACTCAGGGATTACGGACGATCAGAGAGTGATGCTCGCTGCTTACCAGCTCAAGGGCTTGGCAAAGAATTGGTGGCTGAGGGAGAAAGAGAGCTTAGTGGCAGGTTGCACTTGGGAGTCATTTAAGGTGATGTTGTTAAGTAAGTTTCTGCCTTCAGTCGAACGGGACCGGCTAATGAATGACTTTCTTCATTTAAAGCAGAGAAAACTCACAGTTAGTGAGTATGAGATTGAGTTTAGTAAGTTGAGTCGGTTTGCTCCGGGTCTGGTGAGTGTTGAGGCAGACTGAGTTAAGCGATTTCTGGGTGGACTAAGAAGCGACATTCAGCAGTTAGCGAATGCCTATGGAGCGGTCAGTTATGCCAGCGCGGTTGAAGCTGCTTTGAGAGTTGAGGCCATTGAGAATGCCAAGAATAGAGGCCAGCAGTTAAGGAAGGATAAGCGGAAGTCCGGTGGAGGGAAGAGCCCTCGGGAACCTGATGTTGTCTCAAGAAAGAAGGTCAAAGAGATTTGTAGCTTTTGTGGCCGGCCAGGCCACCCCTTTGAGAAGTGTTTCAAAAGGTTGGGAGCGCAGAAGAAGGAACAGGTGCACGCAATTCAGGGTACTTCCAGGGGAGACTTGGTGTGTGCCTTGTGTGGAAGGAAGGGGCATGAGGTTGCCCGTTGTTGGTTAAAAGATAAGGTCTGTTTTCAGTGCGGCCAGAAGGGTCATCTCAAGACAAGGTGCCCTCAGACCCAGTCTATTCTGCAGCCAGTTCCCCTCCAGGCTCTGCCACCGCCTCAGCGAGTGGATAAAGGAAAAGGAAAGCTGAATGTGCTTTCGGCAGACGAAGAGCAGACCTCGACCCAGGTTATCTCAGGTTCGACTCCTCCCCAGTCGTTTCGTTACGTTCCCTTTTTGGTTGTAGTTTTCATTTTAGCGCTTGTTGTCTTAGATGCGTGTGCAATTCGTAGGGCGATTTAAGGTAAAGAACCGATGGGCGCGCGTTCTCTTTGATTCCGGCGCTACCCACTCGTTTGTGGCTAGAGCCTTCGTGGAGCGGTTCAGTTTGGGCCTATATCGTGTTGGTGGTGCCTTCTGCGTTAAGTTCCCCTCCGGTGACTCTGTGGTTACGGACCTGGGTATCCTCGATTGTCCAATTTTGTTGGGAGATTTTCTAGCTAAGGCAGATTTGAAGGTGATTGACCTGGAGGACTTTGACGTTATTTTGGGCATGGACTGTTTGTCAAGGTACGATGTTGTGATCCAGTGCAAGGGTAAGCGCTTGGACTTCGTCAAAGACAATAGTCAGCCAGGGAGCGTTTATGGGTATTCCCTCCAGGAGTCTCCAGTCGTTTCTGCAGTGCGTGCTCGGAAGTTGCTTGTTTCTAGCTGTTTTGTCGGTGTGGTTTCTCTGGTAGGGTCGATTGTTAGTGAGCCCCGTTTGGAAGAGATTCCTGTGGTGTGTGACTTTTCTGATGTGTTTCCAGACGATCTTCCCGGTCTTCCACCCGATCGAGATTTCGAGTTTGCAATAGATCTGGAGCCAGGCACGCGTCCTATCGTAAAGGCGCCGTACCGGATGGCCCCGCGAGAGCTGGAAGAGTTGCGAATTCAGCTGGATGAGTTGTTGGAAAAAGGCTTTATAAGGCCGAGTTCTTCGCCTTGGGGTGCGCCAGTGCTATTCGTTAAAAAGAAGGATGGGTCGATGAGGTTATGCATCGACTATAGAGAGCTGAACAAGGTTACTATTAAGAACAGGTACCCTTTGCCGCGAATCGACGATTTGTTTGACCAACTGCGTGGTAGTGCCGTGTTTTCCAAGATAGATCTTCGTTCGGGCTATCACCAGTTGAGGATTCGGGAGTCAGATGTTCCGCGGACGGCGTTCCGCTCTCGTCATAGGCATTTTGAGTTTTTGGTTATGTCATTTGGTTTGACTAATGCGCCCTCAGCTTTTATGGATTTGGTGAACAGAGTTTTCAAGGATTTTCTAGATAAGTTCGTGATTGTCTTTATAGACGATGTTTTGGTGTATTCTAAGGATGCAGAGGAGCATGATCGACATTTGTGGCTGGTCTTGGCGACTCTGAGAGACCAGAAGCTATACGCCAAGTTGAGCAAATGTGAATTTTGGTTACCTCAAGTTTCTTTTCTAGGCCACGTGATTAATAAGGAGGGAATATCGGTGGACCCAAAAAAGATCGCTGCTGTTACGGAATGGGCGAGACCTGTTACCCCCAAAGAGATCAGAAGCTTCTTGGGTTTGGCTGGTTACTATAGAAGATTTGTAGAAGGTTTCTCTACCTTGTCCGCGCCATTGACCAAGTTGATGCAGAAGAATGTAGCCTTTATATGGGATGACAAGTGTGAGAAGGCTTTTGAGGAACTAATAAGAAGGCTATGTTCGGCTCCAATTTTGTATTTGCCTACGGAGGGTAGTGAGTATGATATATATGTGGATGCGTCGCATGTCGGTCTTGGCTGCGTTTTGATGCAGGGCGGAAAGGTGATTGCGTACGGGTCAAGGCAGCTAAAGACTCACGAGAGGAACTACCCTACGCATGACCTGGAGTTTGCAGCTGTGATCTATGCGTTGAAATTGTGGAGGCATTTGCTATATGGCGTGCAGTGCAAGATTTTCACGGATCATAAGAGTCTGAAGTATGTCTTCACTCAGAAAGAATTGAATCTGCGCCAGCGGCGGTGGTTGGAGTACGTGACCGACTATGATGTTGAAATTCAGTATCATCCAGGCAAGGCAAATGTGGTGGCTGATGCCCTGAGTCGGAAGTCAGGTAAGATTTTTAATCTTTCCGCCGAGCGTCTAGTGGAAGAGTTTTGTTGATGGACATTTCTGTGGTAAGCTGTGATTCGCAGAGTAGCATAGCAGTAGCAGAACCTTCGTGGATTATGCTTACGAGACTGCATCAGAAGGACGATCCCGATCTTCTGCATTTGTACCTTCGAGCTGAGAAGGGTGAATTACCAGATTTCTCTATAGATGATGCGGGTACCTTGAAGTACCGTGGCAGGTTTTGCATCCCCGCAGTTGGAGATATCCGGGATATGGTGTGCAAAGACGCCCACGGATCTAGTGTTGCCTACCATCCAGGGTCTACCAAGATGTATCATGATTTAAAACAGATTGCCTGGTGGTACGGGATGAAGAAGGACATAGCCAGATTTGTTTCAGAGTGTTTCACTTGCAGGCGTGTGAAAGCCGACCATGGGAGGCCTGGTGGCAAGCTGACTCCCTTGGAGATCCCGATGTGGAAGTGGGAGAGTATCTCGATGGATTTCATTACCGGCTTACCGATATCTCCTAAGGGGCATGATTCAGTTTGGGTAATTGTAGACAGATTGACAAAGAGCGCTCATTTCGTACCATTTAAGATCGATTATCCGATGAGGAAGATAGCCGAGCTGTATCTGGAAGAGGTTATCAGATTGCATGGAGTACCCGTAAGTATCATATCAGATCAAGACTCCAGGTTCACGTCTCATTTTTGGAAGAGCCTTCAAGAAGGGTTGGGTACAGATTTGAGATATTCCACGGCTTATCATCCGCAGACCAATGGTCAGACGGAGCGAGTGAATCAGATTGTGGAAGACATGATCCGATGCTATATTCTGGACCATGGAGGAGCGTGGGACGAGCGCTTGCGGCTTATGGAATTCGCATACAACAACAGTTATCAAGAAAGCTTGCAAATGGCTCCCTTTGAAGCTTTGTATGGGAGGCGCTACAGGACTCCCTTGTTTTGGGCTGAGCTTGGCGAGGGACCTTTGTTGGGTCCAGAAGCGCTTGAGGAGATGGAAACCGCTGTGAAGCTTATTCGGGAAAAGCTTCGGATAGCCAGGAGAGGTATGAGAAGAACGCCAATCGGCGTAGATCAGACTTGGAATTTGTTGTGGGGGACTCGGTGTTCTTAAAGGTCTCCCCGTTGGTTGGAGTCAAGCGGTTTGGCAAGAATAGGAAGTTGGACCCGAGGTACGTGGGGCCGTTTCCGATTGTTGAGCGGATTGGGGTGTCGGCCTACAGGCTGGCCTTGCCCGCAAATTTCCCTGGCGTGCATGATGTCTTTCACGTCAGTCAGCTGCGAAAATGTGTTATGAATGGCAGGCAGGTTTTGGATTCTGTGCCTCAGTTGGAGCCGAATCTTTCTTATGTGGAGGTGCCTGTTCGCATTTTGGATTCTCAAGTTCGGGCGTTGCGGAAGAAGACTATTCTGATGGTTAAAGTTTTATGGAGGAATCAAGATGTGGAAAGCGCGACTTGGGAGTTGGAGTCAGCTATGAGGGAGGCTCACCCTCATCTGTTTCCCTGATCTTGTGCTTGGTATGTTCTATTTTATTATTTATTTAGCCCTTTCCTGGCTCTTTCTCTCTCCTTCTTTATAGGGGTGTTGTGAGTAAAGTTTCAAGGCGAAACTTTCTTTTAGGGGGAGTGGCTGTAACGCCCCCGATTTTTCTGTGTTATGTTTGATCTTTGGCTGGCATTACGATGGCGTATTTTCCGGCTTTGTGCCGTTGTAGAGCGTGGTTTTATCTCTTAGGGTTCCCTGTGTAGCCTGTTTGTAGCCTGTTAGTAAGATTCCCCAGCTAGCCGGAGTCTGTTTGATGACTCGGCTGGGCCTCTTAGGGAATGCTTGTGTTTTGGATTCGGGAAGTGTTATCCCGGGTTTCGTTCGTCGAATGCTAATTTCGACTTCGCAGTTGTGTTCGTAGCGTGGGTTTTTAGCTGCGGCGTGAATTTCGTCTTTTTCCGAGAAGTTTCAGGTTTCGTGTTGTTTTGATATTGAGTGTAAATAATTATTGATATGTTGATTGTTTATTATTAAAACTGATATATATATATAGTCTTGGGTCAGAAATAGGGCTGGGTTCCTTTTGTTCTTTTCCTGTTTCTCTGCTTGGAAGAAGCCGTCGCCTGTACGAGAGGAAGAGCACCGCCGGCCTACCCTAGCCTTCGGACGCCGATTCCTGGAGATTTAGCGGTCGGATTTCGATTTCGAGAGTGGATCTGGACTGCCCTCGCCGGGATCTGCTTTCTTTCTGCTCCTCAGCTTGCTGCTCTGCGGCCAGATCCGCGAGCGGGGGAGGCCGCCGACCGAGTTCCTGGTATTGAGGCAAGTGATGTCCCCTCATCCTTGCCAAAGCTGATCTTTGTCTTTCTTTTGAGCTAATTTTTTTATCTCTTTCTTGTTAAGATCTTAGGTGTAAGCTAGGGTTTGTTCTCGATCATACTGTGGTTAGTGTAGAAAGTTCCAGTTAAATCTCATTTTTCCGAGGGATTGTGTCTATTAGGGACAGTTTTGGTTTGGTTTAGGTCGAGTAGCTGCCATTGCCGATGGATGTTGTACTCTAGAGGGAGAGAAAATCCTCGTTCTCGTTTCTGGTTGTGTGCTGGATCTGGCATCTGAAGCCAGTCAGGGTGTCGACACCGTGGTGTCGACACCAGCCAGTCAGGGTGTCGACACCGTGGTGTCGACACCAGCCAGTCAGGGTGTCGACACCGTGGGGTCGACACCAGCCAGTCAGGGTGTCGACACCGTGGTGTCGACACCAGCCAGTCAGGGTGTCGACACCAGCCAGTCAGGGTGTCGACACCGTGGTGTCGACACCAGCCTGTGAGGGTGTCAACACCGTGGTGTCGACACTAGCCTGTGAGGGTGTCGACACCGTGGTGTCGACACCAGCCTGTCTGGGGTGTCGACACTTGGTGTCGACATCGGCCAGTCGGGGTGTCGACACGTGGTGTCGACACCCGCAGCGGCAGTGTCGACACCTTGTGTCGACACCGGCCGCAGTGGTGTCGACACTTGATGTCGACACCCGCAGCGGCAGTGTCGACACCTTGTGTCGACACCGGCCGCAGTGGTGTCGACACTTGGTGTCGACACCCGCAGCGGCAGTGTCGACACCTTGTGTCGACACCGGCCGCAGAGGTGTCGACACCAGCAGCGGTTGTGTTGACACCTTGTGTCGACACCGGCTTGTCGTGGTGTCGACACATCGTGTCGACACTGGGTGCTGCCCTTATTTTGGGGTCAGGGAGACTCGGGGTTGGTTTTGGTTAGGCGTGCAAGGCCGCGTCGGTTGGACCCGACGTTTTTCCTTGGGTTCGTGTGTTTCTTAGGACTGTTAGTGGGACTTTTCCCTAGGAGGGGGGCATTGGGTGTTCGGCTAATTTCTGCATGCCGACTCTTAGGTCGTGGAAGGTGGTGGAGTTTTGGTGGCCTCTGGAGGGGTGGTTTTATGTGGAGAGCTGTGGCCACCGCCTTTTGCCCCGGTTTGGGTTGGTGTGTGTGGGACCCTAAGGCTGCCACTGTTTGACCCCTTAGCCCTTTTTGGGTCTGATTCTGGTTATGCATTCAGACCCATGTTTTGACCACTGCCACTTACCCACCTGATAGGATTGTTAGTCTCTTTCCTGTTTATGCTTCCTTTCTTTTGGCATATGTATATGTCTTGTTGCTGTTACAGGCTCTCTTGGTAAGGTGTATTGGTTTTATTGCTCGCACTTGGTGTGCTCTGCGGTGTTTTTGACGGCATTCTTTTCTTACTGTCATCCCCTTTTATTTTGCTTATTGCGGTTTGCTGCCGGGTTGGTAAACCCTTCTTTTTATTTGCTAATTAATCCATTGCTCTATTTACCTTTTGATTGTCTCCTTGCTAAGGTGTTCTTTTCTTAAATGCCTCAGGTCCAGGTTGTAGCCAGTTCAGCGACTAGTTCTTTTGGAGGGGCTTGTTGGTGACCTATAGGGTAGCTGAGATTACTGATCCCCGTTTGTTGTGAGGTAGTTCTTTACTCTTCTGTATAGACATACATACTCGCTAGTGGGTTCGTGTCAGGTTGTTGGCGCCCACTGGTGGCTTCTTGTGATGCTGAATATGAATTTAAACTGTTGTTTTTTGCCTATTTGTGGTTGGTTACTTGCTTCTGGGAAGGATTTATTCTAGGTTACATGTTAGATATCTTAAAACCTAAAAGCATTATTATATGTACCTCATGCATAACATGTTTCTAAATCAAAGACACTATTTTTCCTCAGCGTAAAACACTATCTTTTTATACCTACTATATTCACCTTAGGGTCGTGCACGCATAAGTCGTCCCCCGGGGACACTTATGCTCATTTAGGGCGTCAATTTAATTGAACCAAAGTATTTTCTACTGCGTATAAATATAGTTTTAACAGTGGACTAGCTGATCCACCAGGCCGAGGGATACAGCCATTCAACAAAACTGATTTTCTTTCATACTTAATTAACAATTTTCCTTAAAATCTAACGTCTGGAGTTTTGCCTGAGCGTGTGCAGTTATCCCCTGCACGACGTGGCATCACGGCGCGTGTTTTCTCTTACTCTGATACGATTTTTACCGTTGAGAAAATGCGGGTTGTGACAACCCCCGCTCGAGTTTAGTTTGAGGACAAACTAAGTAGCGGAAGCTGTGGTGTGCCCAACAGAGGAATCACATGCAAAGGTCCACCTTTCTTTAGTTCCACTTGTACATTAGCTAACAATTGGAATTCTTCTTTGTAGCCTGTGGCAAACCCTGCCCTCAGCAAGGAGCACCTCTGGCTACGATGATCTCATTTTATAATTCTCTAGTCAACGAGTTAGACTCAACCCACTAGGAAACATGACTAACCATGACAACTTATAGTATGCCCTAGTCAGAAATAGACCTTCGGTATGAACTTGGTTAAGGTATCCCGATGAGAATAAAGGAGGAGTTTAACATGAGAATGGTTACCTAAGACATAAACTCAGGTGTCCCTACGGTCCCTGTCTAGGATTACTCAAACTGGTAGGACTTCCTTAGGGAGAATTGAGGCCAATAATCTATTAGCAAAATTGCAGAAGACACTTTTTCTCAACCCTCGTACCAGTAACAAGATTACCCGGAGACAACCACCAAGACAAACACCTAGGGTCAGATAGGAATTCAAGTTCGGAAGAGACCCATTTGAGATTGGGAACATTTTGACCCTGATAAGGTTGTTGTAAACGTGACTCAGAGGGTTTAACATATGGACTATATCAACAAGTTTCAGGATGAAATCCCAAATCTATGGTTGATGCCCTAGGGATTGTGCACCCAGCTAGGATAGATATAATATGTAATATCAAAGATACTTAGCCCAAGATAGGTAGGGGCTTATCTTTTGTTTATTGGGGGCTTGTCTTTTGTTTATTGGGCAAATTAGTTATTGACTTGGGTTTCCTTAGACCTAATTTAGAAGATATGTTATCCCAAACATAGTGAGATTGAAGTTGATCTTATTCGACGTTATTCGGGAGAGGATAAGGTTTTGTTAAAGCGTGTTTGGAATTATGATCTGTATCATTACCAGGACAATGACATGGAAATAAGGAGGCGTAAATACGAGATTTAACTCTTTCAAGATATCACGTGAAGTTAGATGATGGGTAACAAGATTCAGGATATCTGGGAAGATAAGATTAAATCATTATGTTATAACATCGGAAGTATGATGACTCTAGGAAACTGCAAGAAGTTAGAAGATAATATATTGAAGGACGTACACCTTAGATATGACTCGTAAAGTTTAATTGATTGATTACTCGGGCGTACTCGAAGAAATAAGATCATGATCGTGTAGAGAATGTTTATAGAGTCGATGTCTACACTCACAAACAAGAACTCAAATCACCGGAAGAAATTGTGTTTTTCAGAATGTATATTTCACCAGAATAAAGAAAGATGTCATGGATTTTGTGACAGACTGTGAGGTTTATCGGCTGGAGGAGGTCAAGAGCTCAAGACAATCGCGTCGGATCGGGATGGATAATTTATGTACTAGGAAAGAAGATTAGCCTAGGCTTATCTGGGCTCTCGATCGATATTCAATACAGCTCTCCACCCTCAGACGGATGGGCAGACGTAGCTTACCACCCTGTTACTGAAGGATCTTCTATGCTTATATATTCTGGACCACGGAGAGCCATGGGAGAGACTTTTGTCGTTGATCAAGCTCTCTTATAAGAACAGCCATCAGTCCAGCATAGGCATATCCTTCATGAGGCATTATACAGACGGAGGTACAGGACTCCACTATATTGGACTTAGGATGAGGATCCATAGGAACTTGACTCTGAATTTGTGGAGGACACAGATACCCAGGTGTGATTGATTCGAGATAGGATGCTGGAGGCCTAGAGTAGACCGGCCAAATATTACGACGCGAGGCATTGCCAAGTAGAGTCTCAAGATGGAGACCATGAGTTCCTGAAGATACGTCCGATGCATGGATTCTCGCGGGTATATGGGCGAAAGAAGCTCATCCCGAGGAATATGGGCCCTACAGGATCCTAGGGTAGATCAGCTTATTGGATTACTGACTGGAGCTACCACAGGAGTTAGTGGGTTTTCTCGATGTCCTCTACGTCTCCTATCTTAGGAAGGCTCTACTATGGCTGGAGCAGCAGGTTACTAGTATAGATGGTTCATCAGCGTCTGATCGATCGGTCTGCTTAGAGCCGGTTAGGATAGATGATACGACAATGCGAGTCTTGCGGTGTGAGAAGGTTCTGGTGGTCAAGATCAAGAGGTCAAATTATGATAGGAGGAGCATACCTGGGAGCCACTAGATCTGATGTACCAGAAGTACCTGGAGCTCTTTGCATCAGGTATAAGTTCAATTTTTAAGGGATGTTACATTCAGTTACTCTTAGTAGAAACCCCGCAGGCCTAACCTAAATTTCAGGGACGAAATTATTTTTTTGTTTATTGGAATTTGTAACATCCCTCAAACAACTAGACCCCTAGGAGTGGTTTTGTTATGACCAGGTCATGATAAAATCCTAGGAAGCCCAAGAAGATCAAGTGAACCTAGGAATGAAGGTGAGATCACCATGGTCTGCAAATAACACT
Source organism: Platanthera guangdongensis (assembly GCA_039583875.1). NCBI lineage: Eukaryota > Viridiplantae > Streptophyta > Magnoliopsida > Asparagales > Orchidaceae > Platanthera > Platanthera guangdongensis. The sequence continues at coordinate 104,827,642 of CM077147.1, read as the reverse complement.
TTCTAATTACCTAACCTAGGGTTTGACTTTAGGGCCTCACCTTGACCCCACCATGACATCCCTAGCCCTTTAGAAGGTTCAAGTTGACCAAGGACCCATTGGGGTCAATTGAAAAGGTCAAGTTGACCAAAGTGAACCTTAACCATAAAATGGTCAAAGTGTCCTATCTAGGGCCAGAGGACCTTCCCTTAGCCAATTTGACCCCACTTAAACCTCCCTAACCCTTTAGGAGGTTCATTTGGTCATTAAGGACCCATTTGGGTCAACCCAAGTGGTCAAGTTGACCAAGTCAACTTAAACACTAAAGTGGTCAAAGTGCCCTAAATAAGGGTCAACAGTCCTACAAGGTGCCCAACCAATCCTACCCAAGTCCTCCTAGACCTTAGGGGAGGCTAATGGATCACCAAGGACCCATTGGGGTCAACCCAAAAGGTCAAATTGACCAAAGTCAACTCAACCTTAGTTTAGGTCAAATTAGCTCAAGTTGACCCAACCTAGCCCAATCCACTTGGGCTAAGCCAAATTGGAGTGGCCCACCAACCTTAGGGGCTGATATTTACATAAAAAAATACATTCATGTTCTGGAAATGGTGACTAGGAGAGATAAAGTCATCTTCTCCTTTAATGGAGGAGAGAGAAAGAGGATCATTCATGACTTGGAAGGCCAAGGGGCCTCATCTCTCCATCTCCAAAGGCTAGATTCATATTCCCCCCATCAGTTAGAGGAAATCAAGAGTCTTCCGTAGCCATATAGGGGCTGAATTCAGAAAATCCATAATGGCCGAATTTTCTCCATTAATGGCCATTAATGGCTTTGAAGCTATGGCCCTTCCCCTCCCCAATTTGGATGTTTTAAAAGCTTCCCCAAGGTTAGAGGAGTCATTTACACCCTTCACATGAAGAAAGTGAGCTAGTTGGTAGTGTTATTACAAAACACCGAGCGGCGCCACCACTGTCCATGGCAACACGGCGATCGGCAAGGCAACAACCCTCCACTAAGGTCATCCTCTACTGCTCTCTTCATGGGCTAGCATCTTAGATCTTTTAGGAGTTAAATCCGGCTCAATTGAGACAGATCGGGTGATAGAAATTTCTAGATTTTCATGGTTTTATACTATACGGGTTCGCCGGAAACCGCACATCCGGCGGCCGTGTCGCCGCCCAGCAATAGCCCCCACCACAATGAATGTGGTGGCGATGGTGCCCGGCCAGGGAGGTGGTCGGGTGGCCGGCAAATAGGTTTGAAAGTTGTGCTAGGTCGGTGAAATCATGGCGGTCGGTTGGAGGTTGAAGACGATCCGATCACCGTCGGATTGGATCTGCATTGTATAAATGTTATTAAGGTTTTATATTTTAAACCCTTTATTTTGACCCATTTAAATTAGATAAATGAGACCCTTAGGTTCTAAACCTTAAAAGTGGCCAACATGAAAATTGTAGCCCTTGAAGTCTACTTGAATTTAAAATTGATTTCAACTCATTGGGTTACGTGGTTTGACCACAGCACTCAAAATGGTGCAGCCTATACATAGGCTTGACCAGAGACTAAATTGAGTTCCCCCATCAATCCTGTAAAAGCCGAACAGAAACATGTAAAAGCCGAACAGAAACAAACCGGCAGTGGTTTAACTGAAACTTTATTATCCGAAAAAGGTATTGATGCTTAAGATCACGGCAGAGAATCGGTCGCACAAGTAATATAAAATGGGGGTTTTCCCAAGTATCGATCTCACAAGGAATACAGTAAGGTGGAGTTAATTTCGAGGAGGACTTGAGATTGAAGTCCTTAGATCGGAGCTAACTAAGGGGAGTGAAAGTCCACCTAGTGTCAGCTATGTGCACCTATGGGGGGGGGAATAGGTGACGAGTAGCGCTTTTGCGGAATTTACGAGAGTACCTGCACAATAAAAATAAAAAGCACAGCACACAGAAAACACAGCAAATTTATAGTGGTTCCCCGACTTGGGTACATCCACTTTCCCCCTTCGACCTATCTCCCCAACAAGGGACGACTCGGTCACTTCTCCAACGGGATTGAAATCCAATCCCTGCACTAACGGAAGGAGCCCTTCCACACGTGAGAGCAACACTCCCACAAAACGGGTTGCACCCAACCCTTACAACACAGAACAACAGTTCCCTTACAACGAAATTAAATATAGAGTGTACACGTGATACAAACTTATTTTGGAGACTACGGTGTTCATCTTTGTTCGACGACGTGTTCTTGAAGTCGATGAAGAGTCTACAACCTTGGTCTCTCTTGGAGAGGATCTCCCGGAACCGGCGACGGCAATCTGAGCGGCGGCTTGGTTCGGAGTCGGCGGCAACGAAGGTGCGCTGCTGCAGTGCTTTGAGATCCAAACTTCTTTGCGAAGTAAACTAGGTCTACCAACGGTCACTCTAGGATCGGTCGTCTCGATCGATTCGGACGTGGGAGTTTTTCCCGGTCAACAAATCGAGAGACAAGAGATCTCTGGATAGACACGTGAGACGCAAGCTTTGCTAAGCTTCTGTCGCCGGAGATCGGGAAGATGAACGATCAGCGGCGGCGACGTACTTGCCCGAGCGCGACGGCGGCGGAGGAGAGAAATCGCGATATTAGGATTTTCGCTTGCTCGGCTTCTTTCTGTCTTTATCTTCCGTTCAAAATACCCGAGTATAAATACTGTAGCTACCTCCAATAAGACCGTTTGTGGGACCCACAAAAGGAATCCCCAAATCCCGGTCCAGAAATTTAACAGCGGCAGAATCCGGTTCAGGAATTTCCAGAAAAACACCAAGTCAAAATCGGTGAGAATCGAAAGTGATTCTCGCCGAGTCGCCGAGAATCAAAGGTGATTCTCGACGATTCGGCGAGAATCAAAGATGATTCTCGTCGAATTTGCCTTGGTTGCACGCACTGCTTTAAGCCAGGTCGAGACGGCGAGAATCAACTAGTGATTCTCGTCGATTCGACGAGAATCACTAGTGATTCTCGCCGAATCGGCGAGAATCACTAAGTGATTCTCGTCGATTCTTACTTAGACTCAGAGGTGCTTGCTTAGAAGTTGCTGGAACGTGTTCGGCGAGAATCAACCGCTGATTCTCGACGAATCGGCGAGAATCCCAAGTGATTCTCGCCGAATCGGCGAGAATCACTTGATGATTCTCGTCGATTCTAACTTAGACGAATTTTCGTCTTTCCACCTATGAGATGCTCCTTGACCCATCCTTGCTCCTTGTCTGCTCCTGCATATTTACAGCCCTGTGCTTGAAAATAAGTGCACTCCAATAGAGAGAGTACACGTAGGCCAACACACTGATCTGCTCAACGAGGGATTACGTCGTGCAGACCCGTGTATATTGACCTACTGCACCCTGACATTGGTGTGCACTTAGCGTGGAAAAACTGCAAGCACAACTAGAAGGATTTTATCAAATACATAGTCTATTGACCTTAGCTTGTCCAGGGGCTTCTTCAAATCAGGTGCATTGTGGATACAATACCCAACAATCACCCCCTATTTGAAGAAGCCTAAACCCTACAAGCTAAGGTGAATAGAGCAGATGAGAATGAAAACCATAAACTGAAAAGAGAGTTGAGTGAGTTATCCATTACCAATATCAATTTCTTGGGAGCGAGCGTGGAGCCACCTTAGCCTTAGCCGAAAGGGTAATCTCCCCCTTTTCGGCTTCTACAAATCGGGGTCTGTAGCGTTTGACCCTTTGCTCCCCCTCAGTTCTTGCACGGGCCTGGAGCCTCTGTAGTCTTCATTCGTCATAATTGAGCATCCCCAATTCAGTCTTGAAAATATTGAACTTGGCCTCGTCTAGGGGCTTTATGAATATATCAGCAATCTGCTTGTCCGTGGGGACATAACAGAGAGAGATATCCTTGTTCTCCACGTGCTCCCGAATGAAGTGGTAGCGTACTTCAATATGCTTCGTTCTGCTGTGCGACACCGGATTGTTGGCAATGGCAATTGCACTGGAGGAGTCGCAGTACATGGGTACTTCCTTGAACTGAAGGTCGTAGTCGGCTAACTGGTTTCTGATCCATAGAAGTTGTGCGCAACAGCTTCCTGCAGAGATATACTCTGACTCTGCTGTGGAGGTTGCAACACAATTTTGTTTCTTGCTGTTCCATGAGATAAGCCTCCTGCCGAGGAATTGACACGTCCCGGAGGTGCTTTTCCTGTCATCCCTGCTCCCTGCAAAATCAGCATCTGAAAATCCTATTAGCTCGACGTCATTGTTTCTCGGGTGCCACAAGCCAAGATTAGGAGTACCTTTAAGGTATCTCAGAATTCGCTTTGCGGCGACGTAGTGAGATTCCTTAGTGTTCACCTGATATCGGGCACAGACACATGTGGAGAACATAATATCCGGTCGACTGGCAGTAAGGTAGAGCAGGGATCCAATGATGCTTCTGTATTTGGTTTCATCAAAAGGTTTACCTTTCTCATCCTTATCCAGAGACATGGTGGATCCCATTGGAGTCCTCATAGAGGTTGCACTCTCCATACCGAATTTCTTAAGGAGTTCATTTGTGAACTTCGTCTGAGAGATGAAGATTCCATCCTCAGACTGTTTCACCTGAAGTCCTAAGAAATACTTGAGCTCTCTCATACTGCTCATTTCAAACTTTCCTTGCATAAGTTTAGAAAACTTTTTGCAAAGATTGTTATCTGTTGAGCCGAATATTATGTCATCGACATAGATTTGCACCAGCAAAATCTTGCCTTTGACTTCCCTGAGAAATAATGTTTTATCTATTTTACCTCTGGAGAACTTGTTCTCAAAAAGAAAACTAGATAAAGTCTCATACCAAGCTCGTGGAGCTTGTTTCAACCCGTATAAGGCCTTATTAAGAAAATAAACATGATTGGGATAAGTAGGATCGACAAAACCTGGGGGTTGAGCGACGTATACTTCCTCTTTTAGGTCTCCGTTCAGGAATGCCGATTTCACATCCATTTGATAGACTGTGAATCCTTTGTGTGAAGCATACGCCAGGAACAACCTGATTGCCTCGAGCCTTGCTACTGGTGCGAAGGTCTGGTCGAAGTCAATCCCTTCCTCCTGTCTGTAACCTTGAGCCACCAGCCTGGCCTTGTTCTTTACGATGACACCATGTTCATCCAGCTTGTTTCTGAAGATCCACTTTGTGACAATCACATTCTGCTTGTATGGTCTGGGAACCAGAGTCCAAACCTTGCACCGCTCGAATTGATGTAGTTCCTCTTGCATGGCCAGAATCCATGCCGCATCCTTGTTCGCCTCGTCGAACTTCTTTGGCTCAACCTGTGACAGGAAGCTAAGATGCAATACCTCGTTAATTGTACCTCTTCGAGTTCTGACCCCGACACGAGGATCCTCGATGATCTGATCTCTAGGATGATCCCTCACGTGCCGGAGCTCTAGTAGTCGGGCGTCAGGAGCTTCAACTACTTCTTGGGCTTCTCTTTCCTCTAAGAGATTTGTTCTATCTTGATCTTCAACACTTTCAGATGACGTGGAGGTGGAGACTTTGACGTACTTAGGAGCGTCAACTTTAGCGGTCTCATCCAGACTCAGATGTTCCAGTCGTGCACATGCATCTTCAAGAATACTACTGGAAGAGTTGCTGTTAAGCAAACTTCCTTCATCAAATACAACATTTATTGATTCTTCTACCACTAGGGTTTTCTTATTGAAGACCCTATATGCCCGACTGTGGGCACTATAGCCCATGAATATGCCTTCGAAGCATTTTTCACCGAACTTAGTACGCGGGTACTTCCCATTATTCAGTACATAGCATCAGCAACCAAAAATCCTTAAGTAGGACATGGTTGGTTTCCTGCCTTTCAGTAGCTCGTAGGGCGTCTTACGATGATGATTGTTGATCAATGCTCGGTTTTGTACATGACATGCCGTATTGACACCCTCTGCCCAGAAGTATTCCGGGAGAGAAGCATCTTTCAACATTGTCGTGCAGGCTTCAATGAGAGTTCTATTTCTTCTCTCCGCAACTCCATTTTGCTGGGGAGTGCGCGGGGAGGAAAACTCATGAAAGATACCTTGTTCTTCACAAAATTCTGTCATTGCACCAGATTCGAATTCTGTTCCATGTTCACTTCTGATTTTGACCACGGAGCAGTTAAATTCGTTCTGAACCTGCTTGACAAAATTAGTGAAGATGTCAAACGTATCTGACTTTCGTTTCAAAAAGAACACCCATGTAAACCGAGAATGATCATCAACTATCACTAGCGTATATGACTTGCCTCCCAAGCTATGAACTTGCATTGGACCAAACAAGTCCATATGCAAAAGGTAAAGACATCGGGAAGAGTCTTTGTCAGCGATGCTCTTAAAGGTAGCCCGAGTCTGTTTGCCCATCTGGCATGCAGGACATGGGCTATCTTTGATGCACTTGATACTGGGAGCATCCCTTACCAAGTCCTTAGAAAATAGCATACTAATTGTCTTGAAATTAATATGTGCCAATCTCTTGTGCCATTGTTCACAAAGAGATGCACTGCCTGTTGCCACAAGGCATACGGGGGTAGATGAATCTAAACTGAGAAAATCTAAACAAAAGATATTTCTGCTCCTAATGCCTGATAATACCGTTTCAGAAGAGGTACGTGAAATTATCAGACATTTATCCTTGCAGAACTTAACGTCATAGCCTTTATCACATAACTGACTTACACTGATCAGGTTATGGTTTAACCCTTCAACATAAGCCACGTCGGTGATAGAGATTATATCGTTGGAAATCATACCATAACCTCTGGTGACTCCTCGATCTGTCCCTCCAAAGATGACGTTGGGTCCATTCTTGACTGGAGTGTAATCACGCAGCAGGCTTCTTGTCCCGGTCATATGCCGGGAGCATCCACTGTCCAAATACCAGATCGGCGTTTTGGTGGCCTTTGGACATTCCTGCAAAACAAAATTAATTTGCCTTAGGAACCCAATCGAACTTGGGTCCTAGATTCCTGGTTAGCACACTCCCCCTCGGTTGGTTAACCCTACGAGTGGTCGGTCTCGCATTGCTAACACGGGGAGTCTCGTAGTTCCTTGGATTAAACCAACAATCCACGGCAAAGTGACCGACTTTGCCACAGCACCAACAGTCAAATCTGTTGTACCTCTTCCTAGGCTCCTGCCTTACCCTGGGAACGGTGGGTACTGCTGGGGCCTTGGATCTGGAGGTGGAGGCCTCATGGTGATAACAGTCACATGACTTTGTCACCTTCTGTATAACAGGCTTGGCTTTTGGTGCCTGCTTTCCATTATGCCCGCTAGAGAACGGACCATAATTTCCTATGTGGATTTCCTCATAAGGTGCCTTGAAGGCACTCTCACCGAAGTTCCGGGGAAAGTTCCAATCATCATACCGGCTCTTTGGCTTTGCAACCGAGGGCCGGAAATGATGCCCAAAAGTTGACTCAAAGTCGTGTTGGTTGCAAGGAAAGCCAGGCTTTCTGAACGCAACAGGACTAAGAGGAGCCTTACCCTTTTCATCAGCAGAGGCCTTCTTGGCGGCCTTATTTTTCCTCTGGTTCTTGTTTCTCCTAGATGAAGAACCAGGTACCCCTATATGCCCCAAGCCAGCTCCTTTGGCCTGAGCAGAGAAGGTATCAACGACTGGAAGAACTATTTTTGGCATGGAGAAGCTCTTGACGATCTTCCTTTCTGCCGCAAGTAGTTCTTCCAACTTGTCGACTTCCTCCTGCTTTAGATCAAGGAGCTTCAAAGACTCTGAATGCTTGGAAGTCAGGTCAAGGTGTTCCTGTCGGAGAGAAATCAAGCTAGTGACCTCTTCCCTTAGGGATACACATTCACCCTTAAGGAATTTTACTTCCTTCTTCTCAGCCTTCAGTCTCTTTCGGCACTCATCGAAAGTGTTGAGCAGAAGCTCATACTTCTCGAGGAGCTCAGCTTCACGGGCTGAAGGGCCATCCTCAGGTTCATCATCCTGAGACTCAGGATCAGAGTCGGAGTCGGAGAGAGGGGTGTGAGCTTTTACCTTCCCAGTAAATGGGGGGCATTCTCCTTCTGAGTCCGAGCGACCCACCAGCCTGAAGTAGGCTTCCTCATCATCACTGGAGTCTGAGGAATCAGACTCACTTAGTGTCTTTGGTCTTCTTGCGATGTAGCTCTGCTCCTTCTTCTTATCTCTGGAGGATTTGAGCTCCTCTCCTTTCCTTTTTTCTCTTTTGCTTTGATGGCAGTCGGCCACGACGTGACCTGGCTTATTGCATCCAAAGCAAATAATATCAGAAGAACGATGTTTGTTAGGTTTAGATGCATACCTGTCAGAAGAATAATTTTTCTTCTGATGCCTGGAGGAGGAGCTGTCTTTCTTTCTTTGATTCCTCATCTTGAGGAACTTCTTGAACTCTCGGGTGATGAGGGAGAAATCCTCCTCCGACAGTTCTGAGCCGGAGGAGCATGGTTCAGAGTCCTCCTCCTCTTCCTTACTCCTCGCACGGTATGACATCGCACCCTTGCCCTTTCTGGAGTAACTGGCTTTTAGGGCCACAGTCTTTTCTTTTGCAGCAGCCTTCTCTGCTTCTTCCTCTGCCTTCCTGGTGTTCAGCTGAAGTTCATAGGACATCAGCTTCCCAAACAGGATTTGTGGATCAGTTTCTGCTAGTCTGCCAAATTCTCTGATGGCGCAGATCTTTGTGTCCCATTCCTTAGTAAGGGACCTAAGGAATTTGTCATTGAGTTCACCATTGGTGAACACTCTTCCGTAGCCCTTGAGGGCATTGACAATCTTCAGGAAGTTCTCGTATGTGACTCCGATCTCTTCCTTAGGCCCTTGCCTGAAGGCCTCATATTTTTGGTTCAGGAGGGATCTCTGATCATCCCTCACTTCATTCGTGCCCTCCATTAGGATGATCAGGCACTGCCAGATCTCCTGAGCTGTCCTGCAGTTGCTGAAGTTTTGCATCATAGAATCATCAACTGTGCTCACCAGAATGTTTCGTGCCTTCTTGTCCAGTCCCACCAGCACCATCTCGTCTTTGTCCATTTCAGAAAGTGTCTTCGGCACCTTCTTGGTGGGATCGATGGTGGAGGCCTTAGTGGGGATATAAGGTCCCTCCTCCACAATCATGAAGAGTCGAGGATCGACTGCTTCCATGTAAAACCTGATTCTTTCCTTCCAGATCGGAAAGTTGAGTCTGTTGCACACTGGGATCTTGCCGGAGTACTTGAGCCCGTCCATAGTAGATATCTGTCTTCTTCTTTTGACACTAGGGGCAGGATTCAACTCAAGGTGTTAACCTTATTGATGAGTAACCTGCCTCTGATACCACTTGAAAGTCCACCTAGTGTCAGCTATGTGCACCTATGGGGGGGGGGGGGGGAATAGGTGACGAGTAGCGCTTTTGCGGAATTTACGAGAGTAACTGCACAATAAAAATAAAAAGCACAGCACACAGAAAACACAGCAAATTTATAGTGGTTCCCCGACTTGGGTACATCCACTTTCCCCCTTCGACCTATCTCCCCAACAAGGGACGACTCGGTCACTTCTCCAATGGGATTGAAATCCAATCCCTGCACTAACGAAAGGAGCCCTTCCACACGTGAGAGTCAACACTCCCACAAAACGGGTTGCACCCAACCCTTACAACACGGAACAACAGTTCCCTTACAACGAAATTAAATATAGAGTGTACACGTGATACATACTTCTTTTGGAGACTACGGTGTTCCTCTTTGTTCGACGACGTGTTCTTGAAGTCGATGAAGAGTCTACAACCTTGGTCTCTCTTGGAGAGGATCTCCCGGAACCGGCGGCGGCAATCCGAGCGGCGGCTTGGTTCGGAGTCGGCGGCAACGAAGGTGCGCTGCTGCAGTGCTTTGAGATCCAAACTTCTTTGCGAAGCAAACTAGGTCTACCAACGGTCACTCTAGGATCGGTCGTCTCGATCGATTCGGACGGGGGAGTTTTTCCCGGTCAACAAATCGAGAGACAAGAGATCTCTGGATAGACACGTGAGACGCAAGCTTTGCTAAGCTTCTGTCGCCGGAGATCGGGAAGATGAACGATCAGCGGCGGCGACGTACTTGCCCGAGCGCGACGGCGGCGGAGGAGAGAAATCGCGATATTAGGGTTTCCGCTTGCTCGGCTTCTTTCTGTCTTTATCTTCCGTTCAAAATACCCGAGTATAAATACTATAGCTACCTCCAATAAGACCGTTTGTGGGACCCACAAAAGGAATCCCCAAATCCCGGTCCAGAAATTTAACAGCGGCAGAATCCGGTTCAGGAATTTCCAGAAAAACGCCAAGTCAAAATCGATGAGAATCGAAAGTGATTCTCGCCGAGTCGCCGAGAATCAAAGGTAATTCTCGACGATTCGGCGAGAATCAAAGATGATTCTCGTCGAATTTGCCTTGGTTGCACGCACTGCTTTAAGCCAGGTCGAGACGGCGAGAATCAACCAGTGATTCTCGCCGATTCGGCGAGAATCACTAAGTGATTCTCGTCGATTCTTACTTAGACTCAGAGGAGCTTGCTTAGAAGTTGCTGGAACGTGTTCGGCGAGAATCAACCGCTGATTCTCGACGAATCGGCGAGAATCCCAAGTGATTCTCGTCGATTCTAACTTAGACGAATTTTCGTCTTTCCACCTATGAGATGCTCCTTGACCCATCCTTGCTCCTTGTCTGCTCCTGCATATTTACAGCCCTGTGCTTGAAAATAAGTGCACTCCAATAGAGAGAGTACACGTAGGCCAACACACTGATCTGCTCAACGAGGGATTACGTCGTGCAGACCCGTGTATATTGACCTACTGCACCCTGACATTGGTGTGCACTTAGCGTGGAAAAACTGCAAGCACAACTAGAAGGATTTTATCAAATACATAGTCTATTGACCTTAGCTTGTCCAGGGGCTTCTTCAAATCAGGTGCATTGTGGATACAATACCCAACAGGGAGGTTTTTATATTTGCGAAAACAGAAAATAAAACTCTATCAACTACTCCTATGCAACGCCGCTATGCGATGCTTCATCATGCGGGATGGAAGACTAGTCGGGCCGCTATGCACCAAATCACTAGGCGGATGGACGAGAAGGTTAGCGGATGAGGTGGTTAGAACAGCGGAATGAGGGTAGTGAGCACCTCTTCGCAACGCACGCCACTAGTAATTGCTAGTGCGGCAAGGGTGGATGGTGGTGGATGGAATATGGCGCAACTCAAGCAACTTAGGCAGAAAAATGAAATAGGAATCACATAGACATGATACACATAACATATACAACCAAAGTGCACTTCATCAATATAAATAGATTTAAACACCAATATTCAACAATAAAGCAAGAACAAGTCAAGTGATCGACCGAATCCGAAGTCTTGCTGAGGATTCACGGTTGGAATCGTCGGGTTGTCATTCCGCGTCCAAGCTCGGTCCTCAACTATGTCCGGGGTAGAGAAGGGTTGTCACCACCTTCCAATGGCCCGTCTTCTTCGTCTCACGATAGCGGACGAAATTTGCTAGCTTTCCTTTGCTTGATGGCTATGGCGTCAAACCCTACTTGAAGCTCACGGATGAAGGAGAAGGCCGAGAGGAAGCTACAGCTTGGATTTGGCGGTGAAAGCTTGCCCGGAGCACCTCCCTAGGGTGGAAGATGAAGGGGAACGGCGGAGAATGCGGAAAACGGCAGAGAAATATCGAGCACCGGATCCTCTCTTGAATTAGGGCGAGACCTGCACTATTTATACAAAGCAGAAATGAACAATGCGCACGATCACAGGCGCACGACCAGTGGTCGTGCGCACTATGTCCGGTGCTCGTGCACACTGGCATGGAAGATCAGGAAGAAGAACTGGGATAATGCGCATGAGTAGTGGCGCACAACCTGTAACACCCCCTATCCATCGCATAGCATATAGCAGTAGGTCCGGCCGGGGCCCGACGCCGTATGCCACAGACAGACCGGGAGGTTACTCATGGAAACCATCCAACCAATCACAACGTCCTACACAGAGCATTCTAGCGGAAGCAATTTATAAAAGTTGCAATAAAGAACTCAGCACTAAAGCATGAATGTCCACTAATACCAAAATAGGAATGTTATACATACACCAGTACAAGCCTTAAGGCTTTACAAAATTGTTCACTTCATATTACATGTTTTACAAACCACGGCACGCAGGCCGGTCATACATGAATAAAACAGAAAACACTCCAATTAGGCCTTCGAGGGCCGGCTTCACAAATTGGGCTTTAGCCCGCTATTGACCGCTCGGTCCAGCAGCACCTGCAAGCAACAAACCACCGCACGGTGGCAAAACAAGGCAACGGTCAGCAATGCTGACCAAATTATAACGATCCCGCCCCCAACTCGGGTCGGCGATGCTCCTTCCCTGCATTTCATTAGCATAAGCGAGCATTATATCAATATTCAATTCATCACAGACGTTGGCTCGTACGGCCACACGCCCCGTGCTCTCAGGGCACATTCTCGATGAACCGGTCGACGTCACGTCAATTAAAGCCATAGACATTCCGGACTCACCACCGCCACTTTGACGGCCAAACCTATGAGCATTTTTGTCTTCCCGGCATGGGTCACGTCAATTTAAGCCATAGCCGCTGAAGACCCTCATCTATGCCAACGGCAAGTGCCACGTAACTTTAGGTCTCTTTAACCCGAATGACATAGAAGTGGGTACGGTTCCATCTAACCCGTGCTCACGTCGCAATGACAATTTAAGCCATTTGCGCAGGTCAAACTTCTCCCGAGTCCCATTACCATCACATTTCACATAACCTGGTTATGTTCAAGTTGGCTCTCCGGCCACCAAGTTGGCAGGATCACGCATCCGCCCAATTTTCTGGGTGCACCTTTGGGTTAATCCCCAAGGCTCCCTGTTGCAATCTACTGTGTAGAAAACCCGAAAAACAACCAATAGCACGGAGTCTTCTCCGGCATTTATGCAATGCAACATCACCGATCCATACCAACATGTCCGGGTAGGCTTCACACATCATGCCTATGTTCGTTCTCGCTTACGGACTCTAAACAACGGGGAGTTCACATATCTACCCGAAGGAACGCCTCCAACTCACCGCAAACTCGCGAGAGCCAGCTTCCTATACAAAGAAGGAGAGCTACTCATGCTCAAGAAGAGAATCGTTACCCTAGCGTTCCTCTTTGGTGTCATGGAAAAGTAAGCGGATGAAAAGCACCGCACTAGCTTTGACTCCATGGATCCGGAGTCGGCTCGCAATTTGGAGCTTCGAAGCTCCTCCAATGGCCGGATCTAGCTTCTTCTTCCTTCCTTGGCTCTCCTCTCTTTCTAAGATTTAGAAAGATAACCACTCATGAAAAGTGAGGGTTTCTAAGGCCCAATCCCGGGTATATCCCTTCAGAAACAACCCCCAGTCGTTGGATCATCAATTAAAGAAATGAACGGCTTTGATTCGGGACTGAAATTCCCAATCTGGACCGCACACGGCCTGGCACACGCCCGTGTCCAGGGCTGTGTGCCTCATTCGCCGTCAAAATCGGCGCGCCTGGAACAACACACGGGTATCGAACATGCCCGTGTTCGACCTGACACGCCCGTGTTCCACCTGACACGGCCGTGTGGCCGTGTAACACCCCAGTTTTGCAAGAGGTTCAGTATGCAGTTCTGGAAATTTTTGGGTTTCTGGCAGGATGCACACGGCCTGCGACACGGGCGTGTCGCAGGGCGTGTCGAGGCTGTGTCGACACTCGGCCCAAGTGTCGACACTTTCGCTCGACAAAGTGTCGAGAGTGGGGCACACGGCCTGCGACACGGGCGTGTCACAGGGCGTGTCGAGGCCGTGTCGACACTCGTCCCAAGTGTCGACACTTTTGCTCGACAAGGTGTCGAGACTGGGGCACATGGCCTGTGACACGGGCGTGTCACAGGGCATATCCCGCTTGGTCGACGATCTTCGCTCGACGTTTTTCCGCTGTGTCGACACAAAGCCTGTCGACGGGTGTCGAGACTTGGCACACGGCTTGGGACACGTGCGTGTCCCAGGCCTTGTCAGCTCTCGGGTTGGTTTCGGGGCCGTGTTGTTGGAGGCACACGGCCGGCCACACGGCCGTGTCACTGGGGACACGGGCGTGTCGGGTTGAACACGGGCGTGTCGGATGCCCGTGTGCGATTCCAGGCGCGTCGATTTGAGACGGCGAATGAGGCACACGGCCCTGGACACGGGCGTGTGTCAGGCCGTGTTCGGCCCAGATCTTCTATTTTCCAAGCGAATCGCGGCCATTCTTTTTCTGGTTTTGGGATCTAACGGTTCAGGCCATCTCTTGGGAAGTTAAGTCCGATTTTAGGGTTGGAAACCCTCATTGTTTTCCAAGTCTTCTCTTTCTAAGTTCTTGAGAAAAGCTAGAGCAAGGAGGAAGAAGAAGAAGGTCTTGGGCTGTAGGAAGGGTTTCGGAGCTCCAAATCGCGAACCGAGTCCGGATCCGTGAAGCTTAGATCGTTGCGAAGATTTCCATCCGGCTATTTTGCCATGGCAAGGAAGAGGAGTCGGAAGGTAACGACATCTCTCCTCTCGGTCCTTAGGATGCATGTACTAGCATCATTTATTTTCTTTCTCTCTAATTTTTGGGCACCAAACTCTCAAATGAGAGGGGTTTTGGTTTGCCAAGGTTCAAGAGGAACCTCCGGGTTGATTGAGTCCGTCCCCGGCATATTTTTGCATTAGAGATCCGCTTCGCTAGTGGATTAGGCATGGTGGGTGAAGCCGTGGTCGCGACCGTTAGTCCGACTCGGTGATGTTGCATACGAACTTAGGGATTCGTAGAGATTTCCGTTGCGGCAAGATGTCGTTTGTGTTGTGGTGGTGATTGTCCCGTTTGCTTGAAAAGGTACGTGTAGTCGAACCCGGACAAGGTTAGCTCCTCGTGGCGGTAGATGGTTTCCTTGAGGGACAAGGTTAGCTCCGTATGAGTTGGAGATGGTTTCCTTGGTGGATAAGGTTAGCTCCGCACGAGTTGGAGATGGTTTCCTTGGTGCGCGGGAACGCTGCAGTACAAAGAGGGATTACGATGTACTTAGTCTTGGTTTGTGATGTGCCAAGGAGTGGCTATGTCTCCGTGGTCGGTTGGCTATCTCGTGACATGTGCGTCATGTGTGGAGAGTGTCCCGGCGAGACTAGTCCCCTTCTGTGAGACTGACGAGAATGCCAAGCTTGGGGCAAGCCCGGGCAAAGAGGCCATGAGCGGGTGGGGTCCAGCAAGGCTTCTTAGAATCGGTCGGTCTGTGTTTGTTGGAATCCTGACATGAGACGTCAGAGCTTGTAGGCAAGCCCGGGGCTAAGCCCACGAGCGGGTGGGGCCTTGGCAAGATTTCCTTGTGGCGGCCTGTGCGCCGTTTGAGGGAGAGGTGTCTCCCTTAGTGTTTGCGGCTTTATGCCAATGGGGAAATGTGAGTACCCAAATGATGTGATGTTGTGCTAGATGCATACGCAGTAGGGTACCTTGGGTGAAGCCCGGGTGTTGCATTCATGTTGCATAGTAGGCCCTTTCTTTATATGCTCAACCAATAGAGAACATGTTTGATGATTGAGACATCCAAGCCTGTTTTAAATGTTCTTCTGTTTATAGCTATTTTTATTGCATATGAAGTGCTGACTTGCAGGTTGGAGGGTTCCCCGGGGTCCGTTAGGGGCGGCCGGGAGGAGATGTGTCGTTACACAGTTTGAGGTCAGCCTTTGCTGACCCACGTTACTAATAATTTTTACAGGGCAAGGATCGCATGCAGGAGCTAGCACGCCGGCCAAAAAGGCCTAAGCCCATGAAGTGTTTTTCCCTCTTTTGTAGCACTACATTTATGATGATGTTGTTTGAGACTCTTTTGTCCGGCTTGCATGCCGAGGTAGACTAGGAGTGCTGAGCACATTCATGATTGATGTATTATGTCTCTTTTGGACACTTGATGTTAGGCCTAAAGGCCATTTGTTTTACTCTTTAGTGCTGGATAACTTCTAGTCCTGTTTGTTTCTGTTGTGTTGTGCAAGTGTTTTGAGTTTGGGTAGTTATATCAACTTATAATACTAAAGCTGTGGCGTTCGTATGCTGTGGGGCCCCGGCCGGACCCATATTATACATCCACTACAGGGGAGGTGTTACAATTTGGTATCAAAGCGAGGTTAGATTCAAGGTCAGTGCGTAGAGAAGTTATACACATAAGAGTAATGCGGGACCGTGAGTGTCCTTATGTTTTAGTCTTGAGATTGGAGACTAATCCCTTATTTCTTGTTTTCCTGAAGAGTGCAAGCAACGAGGCGGGCACCTCAAGAGTAAGGGATGATCTCTCGGCGAGCAGTGCTACTGCTCCAGGTCTTCTGGGCACGGGTGTAAACCCGGCTGACTTCTGCCGTATGCTTGCAGAAGCGATGGTGGCAGCGCAAGCGGCGGCTGCAGCCCAGGTAGCAACCCCTGCTACACCAGACACGGCGACGGCCGTGCCAGGCGGAGAAGCCAGGCGAGTGGAGCCTTTGGCAGAAAGGGTGGTGGTAGGACATGGAGACCGACACATGAAGTACTTCCTGAGTTTCCATCCCCCGTCTTTCAAGGGTGTTGGAACGCCAACGGATGCGGAGGATTGGTGGGTTCGTATTCAAGATTTGTTAAGGGCGGCAGAGACGCCAGAGGAAAAGAAAGCTGAGTATGCGGCGTTCATGTTGGAAGGAGACGCCAAATTGTGGTGGGTGAGCCACAGCGGCCGCCAGTTCCCGGGACGCACCCCGTCAGTGGAAGAGTTTGGGGACGCTTTTCTTAAGAGGTATATTCCAGTTTCAACACGGTTGGCCCTGCAGAGGCAGTTTCTGCATCTAATGCAGCAAGACAAAACGGTGGACGAATACGTGCAAGAGTTCACCCATTTGGGTCGTTATGCGGGAACGACAATGGCGGATGATGTAGAGAGGGATAACCTATTCTACCAAGGGTTGAGGGAGAATCTGAGACAGCCCCTCATCTCCATGAAGAGGGCGGGATTTAATGAGCTAGTTGAAGCCGCCAGGAGTTTGGAGAATGATCTGGAGCGAACCCACCGTCGAAAGGGTTTTACTCCCAAGCATGGGGAAGGGAAGCCCTCCCAATCTCATGTAAAGTCTGATGGGAGCAGGTGGAGGAGGAAGCCTCACACTTCCAGATCGGGTGAGAGGAGCACTTGGACGCCTGGGGGTTCTCACTCTAGGGGACCGCCGACGTGTTACAACTGCGGGAAGGTTGGGCACATAGCCCGTGCTTGTCAGCAAGGGGGAGCGGGGCAAGAGTCAAAGCAGGAGCAGCCTGTGCGCTCGGGCCCCAGTGCTGCAGAGAAAGGAAAGATGGCGGAGTTGAGCGCTTCTCTGTTCCAACCGGTGCAACCAAGGGCTTACAACCTTGGAAAGCAGGAAGCGATCCGTCAAACCGATGTGGTGACAGGTATGAAGAAAATTTAAGTTTGCATTTGTGCTTCATACTTTTAGACCCCCTTTTTGTGAGATGTCTTGTTGTAAGCTTCGTGTTAGTTTCCGGATACCCAGCTAGGGTATTGTTCGATACGGGAGCATCGCACTCCTTTCTTGCGGAGAGCTTCATCCGAAAAATAGGAGTTGGGTCTTTCTCGTCGGGAGCAGAGCTGAAAGTGCGCATGCCCAATGGGTCATCAATGACCACCGGGGTTAAAGGGCGCATTTGTTGGGAGCTAGACGGAGTTGCCTTTGTTTTGGAAGCAGCAGTGTTACCATTAGTAGAGTTCGATGTCATTTTGGGCATGGACTGGCTTGCAGAGCAGCGCGCCAGCATTGACTGTTTATCTAAGGTAGTGACCCTAAAGAGTAAGGGGCAATCAGAAGTCAAATTTGTGGGCCTTTGTGGAGTAGCCCATTCCCTAATTACGGCCATGCAAATGATGCGGGCGGTTAACCAGGGAGGTGTGGCGCTGGTAGCATTGTTGGAGGTTCGTCTCTCCCAGCTATCTATTGAGGAAGTGCCAGTGGTGGCAGAGTTCAAGGATGTGTTTCCGGATGAACTTCCTGGAGCGCCTCCTCGGCGGGAGATCGACTTCTCGATCGAGTTAGTGTCGGAGGCTAGACCGGTGTCGCGTCCCCCTTTTAGGATGGCACCAAAGGAGTTGGCGGAACTTAAGGTACAGTTACAGGAACTGTTGGAGCAAGGATATATTAGACCCAGTTCTTCACCGTGGAGCGCACCAGTGTTGTTTGTTAAGAAGAAAGACGGTAGCATGTGCTTATGCATAGACTACCGAGAGTTGAATAAATTGACCGTCAAGAATAAGTATTCGATTCCTCGGATAGACGATTTGTTTGAACAATTGGTGGGGTCAATGGTATATTCGAAGTTGGACTTGAAGTCAGGCTACTATCAGCTGCGAATTCGAGATGAGGACATACCCAAAACTGCCTTTGGTACAAGGTATGGACACTTTGAGTTTACGGTGATGCCGTTCGGGTTGACGAATGCACCATCGGTGTTCATGGATCTGATGAATCGAGTGTTTCGGGATTACTTGGATTCGTTTGTGGTTGTCTTCATTGATGACATCTTGGTGTACTCCAAGTCTGAAGTGGAGCATGAGACCCACTTGAGAGTGGTCCTGCAAGTGTTTAAGGAGGACCAATTGTTTGCAAAGTTCTCAAAGTGCGAGTTCTGGTTAGCCAAGGTGGCATTTTTGGGCCACGTGATTAGTGGTGATGGGGTGGCAGTGGATCCAGCGAAAGTGGAGGCCATCAGAGATTGGCCGGTGTTGAGGACCGTGGCGGAAGTCCGAAGTTTTCTTGGACTAGCCGGGTACTATAGGAGATTCGTGGAGAATTTCTCGAAGATAGCTCTACCCCTCACCTCACTCACTCGCAAAGACCATAAGTTTGTGTGGACCCAAGAGTGCGGCCAAGCATTTGAGGCCCTGAAGGAGAGGCTTATGATGGCTCCAATCCTGAGTTTACCGCAAGGGACCGATGGATTTCAGATTTTCAGTGACGCATCGGGATGCGGTTTGGGTTGCGTGTTAGTGCAGCATGACAAGGTGATAGCTTTTGGGTCTAGACAGCTAAAACCTCATGAGAGGAATTACCCCGTCCATGACTTGGAGTTGGCGGCGGTAATCTTCGCGTTGAAAATATGGCGACACTATGTGTATGGCGCAAGGGTGGAGATCTTCACGGACCATAAAAGCCTGAAGTATCTCTTGGATCAGAAGGACTTGAACATGCGGCAACGCAGATGGGTTGAGTTTCTTGGAGACTACGAAGTGGCGATTCAGTATACGCCGGGTAAAGCCAATGTGGTGGCGGACGCGTTGAGTAGAAAGTACTCGGGGCAAGGAAATTGGATCGAAGCTCATGATGAGCGGTTGGTACGGGAATGGGAGTCCCTTGGATTGGAATGTGTTGCGAGAGGCGAGTCTAGCGTGGCTCGGTTGAACTGGATTGAAGTGCAAAACGACTTGTCCGATCATATTCGGGAAGCGACTCGATTGGATGTGGAGTTTCAACATTTTGTGTTGGAGGCTCAAAAGAGCAAGAGCAGCGCCTTGGAGATGATTGGGGGAATCTTGAGAAAGGATGGAAGGGTTTGTGTACCGCAGTTTGGCAATCTCCGTGAGGAGTTGATGTTTGAGGCTCACTTCTCAAAGTACTCCATCCACCCGGGCAGTACAAAGATGTACTTGGATATGAAGAAATCCTTTTGGTGGCCGGGGTTGAAGCGAGATGTAGCTTTGTATGTGAGTCGTTGCCAAACATGTGCCTTGGTGAAGGCCGAATTTCAGAAACCGGGCGGGTTCCTGAAGCCCCTTCCAATTCCTGAGTGGAAATTTGAGGACATCTCCATGGACTTTGTGCATGGTTTGTCTAGATCGCAGCATGGTAATGATGCTATTTGGGTGATCGTGGATCGCCTAACCAAGGTGGCTCACTTCATCCCAAATCGGAAAGAGGACAGCGTGGAGAAGCTGGTGGAGTTGTATGTTCGCAACATTGTGCGACTGCACGGAGTTCCTAAGAGCATAGTCAGTGATCGAGATGGACGGTTTACGTCTAAGGACTGGAGATTGGTTCAGAAGAGCTTGGGCACGAAGCTAAAGTTCAGTACGGCGTTCCATCCTCAAACTGATGGGCAAACGGAGAGAACGAACCGTACTATGGAAGATATGTTGAGAATGTGCATTCTTGATTTCGGCAAGAGGTGGGAGGATCACCTCTTCATGGTAGAATTTGCGTACAACAATAGTTTTCAAGCAAGCATAAAAATGGCGCCATACGAAGCTTTGTATGGGAGGCGGTGTCGAACGCCAATGTCTTGGGCAGAGGCGGGAGACACCAAACTGTTGGGAAAGGACGGGGTGGTTGACGCGTGTGAGTTGGTACGGACCATCCAAGAGCGTATGAAGGTGGCGCAAGACAGGCAAGCAAAATATTTTAATGCTCGTCACCGGAAGTTGGAATTTGTAGTTGGTGATTGGGTTTATCTGAAGGTCAAGCCGTTCAAAGGCGTCTCACGGATTCGCCGACTCAAGAAGCTGAGTCCAAGGTTTTTGGGGCCTTTTGAAGTTGTTGAGCGGGTAGGAGAAGCAGCTTATCGGTTGGCGCTGTCCGCAGATTTGAGTGGATTACATGACGTCTTCCACGTCTCCGTTTTGAGGAAAGCCTTGGTGGAGGCTAGCGTGGTGATTGAGCCAGCATCGGTGCCGATTGAGGAAGACTTGAGGATGCGAGTTCTTCCAATTGCTATAGAGGATTCGGAGACTCGGCAGTTGCGGAATAAAGAAGTCAAACTCGTGAAAGTTCGATGGGACAACTGCGGTCGTGAGGAGTTCTCTTGGGAACGAGAACAGGCCATGCTAGAAGATTATCCAGAACTCTTCATGTCAGGTACAATTTAAGTTTTGTACCCTTTTGTTTTGAAATTTCGGGACGAAATTCTGTTAAGTGGGGGAGAGTTGTAACACCCCAGTTTTGCAAGAGGTTCAGTCTGCAGTTCTGGAAATTTTTGGGTTTCTGGCAGGATGCACACGGCCTGTGACACGGGCGTGTCGCAGGGCGTGTCGAGGCTGTGTCGACACTCGGCCCAAGTGTCGACACTTTCGCTCGACAAAGTGTCGAGAGTGGGGCACACGGCCTGCGACACGGGCGTGTCGCAGGGCGTGTCGAGGCCGTGTCGACACTCGTCCCAAGTGTCGACACTTTTGCTCGACAATGTGTCGAGACTGGGGCACATGGCCTGTGACACGGGCGTGTCACAGGGCGTGTCCCGCTTGGTCGACGATCTTCGCTCGACGTTTTTCCGCGGTGTCGACACAAAGCCTGTCGACGGGTGTCGAGACTTGGCACACGGCTTGGGACACGGGCGTGTCCCAGGCCGTGTCAGCTCTCGGGTTGGTTTCGGGGCCGTGTTGTTGGAGGCACATGGCCGGCCACACGGCCGTGTCACTGGGGACACGGGCGTGTCGGGTTGAACACGGGCGTGTCGGATGCCCGTGTGCGATTCCAGGCGCGTCGATTTGAGACGGCAAATGAGGCACACGACCCTGGACACGGGCGTGTGCCAGGCCGTGTTCGTCCCAGATCTTCTATTTTCCAGGCGAATCGCGGCCATTCTTTTTCTGGTTTTGGGATCTAACGGTTCAGGCCATCTCTTGGGAAGTTAAGTCCAATTTTAGGGTTGGAAACCCTCATTGTTTTCCAAGTCTTCTCTTTCTAAGTTCTTGAGAAAAGCTAGAGCAAGGAGGAAGAAGAAGAAGGTCTTGGGTTGTAGGAAGGGTTTCGGAGCTCCAAATCGCGAACCGAGTCCGGATCCGTGAAGCTTAGATCGTTGCGAAGATTTCCATCCGGCTATTTTGCCATGGCAAGGAAGAGGAGTCGGAAGGTAACGACATCTCTCCTCTCGGTCCTTAGGATGCATGTACTAGCATCATTTATTTTCTTTCTCTCTAATTTTTGGGCACCAAACTCTCAAATGAGAGGGGTTTTGGTTTGCCAAGGTTCAAGAGGAACCTCCGGGTTGATTGAGTCCGTCCCCGGCATATTTTTGCATTAGACATCCGCTTCGCTAGTGGATTAGGCATGGTGGGTGAAGCCGTGGTCGCGACCGTTAGTCCGACTCGGTGATGTTGCATACGAACTTAGGGATTCGTAGAGATTTCTGTTGCGGCAAGATGTCGTTTGTGTTGTAGTGGTGATTGTCCCGTTTGCTTGAAAAGGTACGTGTAGTCGAACACGGACAAGGTTAGCTCCTCGTGGCGGTAGATGGTTTCCTTGAGGGACAAGGTTAGCTCCGTATGAGTTGGAGATGGTTTCCTTGGTGGATAAGGTTAGCTCCGCACGAGTTGGAGATGGTTTCCTTGGTGCGCGGGAACGCTGCAGTACAAAGAGGGATTACGATGTACTTAGTCTTGGTTTGTGATGTACCAAGGAGTAGATATGTCTCCGTGGTCGGCTGGCTATCCCGTGACATGTGCGTCATGTGTGGAGAGTGTCCCGGCGAGACTAGTCCCCTTCTGTGAGACTGACGAGAATGCCAAGCTTGGGGCAAGCCCGGGCAAAGAGGCCATGAGCGGGTGGGGTCCAGCAAGGCTTCTTAGAATCGGTCGATCTGTGTTTGTTGGAATCCTTACATGAGACGTCAGAGCTTGTAGGCAAGCCCGGGGCTAAGCCCACGAGCGGGTGGGGCCTTGGCAAGATTTCCTTGTGGCGGCCTGTGCGCCGTTTGAGGGAGAGGTGTCTCCCTTAGTGTTTGCGGCTTTATGCCAATGGGGAAATGTGAGTACCCAAATGATGTGATGTTGTGCTAGATGCATACGCAGTAGGGTACCTTGGGTGAAGCCCGGGTGTTGCATTCATGTTGCATAGTAGGCCCTTTCTTTATATGCTCAACCAATAGAGAACATGTTTGATGATTGAGACATCCAAGCCTGTTTTAAATGTTCTTCTGTTTATAGCTATTTTTATTGCATATGAAGTGCTGACTTGCAGGTTGGAGGGTTCCCCGGGGTCCGTTAGGGGCGGCCGGGAGGAGATGTGTCGTTACACAGTTTGAGGTCAGCCTTTGCTGACCCACGTTACTAATAATTTTTACAGGGCAAGGATCGCATGCAGGAGCTAGCACGCCGGCCAAAAAGGCCTAAGCCCATGAAGTGTTTTTCCCTCTTTTGTAGCACTACATTTATGATGATGTTGTTTGAGACTCTTTTGTCCGACTTGCATGCCGAGGTAGACTAGGAGTGCTGAGCACATTCATGATTGATGTATTATGTCTCTTTTGGACACTTGATGTTAGGCCTAAAGGCCATTTGTTTTGCTCTTTAGTGCTGGATAACTTCTAGTCCTGTTTGTTTCCGCTGTGTTGTGCAAGTGTTTTGAGTTTGGGTAGTTATATCAACTTATAATACTAAAGCTGTGGCGTTCGTATGCTGTGGGGCCCCGGCCGGACCCATATTATACGTCCACTACAGGGGAGGTGTTACAATTTGGTATCAAAGCGAGGTTAGATTCAAGGTCAGTGCGTAGAGAAGTTATCCACATAAGAGTAATGCGGGACCGTGAGTGTCCTTATGTTTTAGTCTTGAGATTGGAGACTAATCCCTTATTTCTTGTTTTCCTGAAGAGTGCAAGCAACGAGGCGGGCACCTCAAGAGTAAGCGATGATCTCTCGGCGAGCAGTGCTACTGCTCCAGGTCTTCTGGGCACGGGTGTAAACCTGGCTGACTTCTGCCGTATGCTTGCAGAAGCGATGGTGGCAGCGCAAGCGGCGGCTGCAGCCCAGGTAGCAACCCCTGCTACACCAGACACGGCGACGGCCGTGCCAGGCGGAGAAGCCAGGCGAGTGGAGCCTTTGGCAGAAAGGGTGGTGGTAGGACATGGAGACCGACACATGAAGTACTTCCTGAGTTTCCATCCCCCGTCTTTCAAGGGTGTTGGAACGCCAACGGATGCGGAGGATTGGTGGGTTCGTATTCAAGAACTGTTAAGGGCAGTAGAGACGCCAGAGGAAAAGAAAGCTGAGTATGCGGCGTTCATGTTGGAAGGAGATGCCAAATTGTGGTGGGTGAGCCACAGCGGCCGCCAGTTCCCGGGACGCACCCCGTCAGTGGAAGAGTTTGGGGACGCTTTTCTTAAGAGGTATATTCCAGTTTCAACACGGTTGGCCCTGCAGAGGCAGTTTCTGCATCTAATGCAGCGAGACAAAACGGTGGACGAATACGTGCAAGAGTTCACCCGTTTGGGTCGTTATGCGGGAACGACAATGGCAGATGATGTAGAGAGGGATAACCTCTTCTACCAAGGGTTGAGGGAGAATCTGAGACACCCCCTCATCTCCATGAAGAGGGCGGGATTTAATGAGCTAGTTGAAGCCGCCAGGAGTTTGGAGAATGATCTGGAGCGAACCCAGCGTCGAAAGGGTTTTACTCCCAAGTATGGGGAAGGGAAGCCCTCCCAATCTCATGTAAAGTCTGATGGGAGCAGGTGGAGGAGGAAGCCTCACACTTCCAGATCGGGTGAGAGGAGCACTTGGACGCCTGGGGGTTCTCACTCTAGGGGACCGCCGACGTGTTACAACTGCGGGAAGGTTGGGCACATAGCCCGTGCTTGTCAGCAAGGGGGAGCGGGGCAAGAGTCAAAGCAGGAGCAGTCTGTGCGCTCGGGCCCCAGTGCTGCAGAGAAAGGAAAGATGGCGGAGTCGAGCGCTTCTCGGTTCCAACCGGTGCAACCAAGGGCTTACAACCTTGGACAGCAGGAAGCGATCCGTCAAACCGATGTGGTGACAGGTATGAAGAAAATTTAAGTTTGCATTTGTGCTTCATACTTTTAGACCCCTTTTTGTGAGATGTCTTGTTGTAGGCTTCGTGTTATTTTCCGGATACCCAGCTAGGGTATTGTTCGATACGGGAGCATCGCACTCCTTTCTTGCGGAGAGCTTCGTCCGAAAAATAGGAGTTGGGTCTTTCTCGTCGAGAGCAGAGCTGAAAGTGCGCATGCCCAATGGGTCATCTATGACCACCGGGGTTAAAGGGCGCATTTGTTGGGAGCTAGACGGAGTTGCCTTTGTTTTGGAAGCAGCAGTGTTACCATTAGTAGAGTTCGATGTCCTTTTGGTCATGGACTGGCTTGCAGAGCAGCGCGCCAGCATTGACTGTTTATCCAAGGTAGTGACCCTAAAGAGTAAGGGGCAATCGGAAGTCAAATTTGTGGGCCTTTGTGGAGTAGCCCATTCCCTAATTACGGCCATGCAAATGATGCGGGCGGTTAACCAGGGAGGTGTGGCGCTGGTAGCATTGTTGGAGGTTCGTCTCTCCCAGCTATCTATTGAGGAAGTGCCAGTGGTGGCAGAGTTCAAGGATGTGTTTCCGGATGAACTTCCTAGAGCGCCTCCTCGGCGGGAGATCGACTTCTCGATCGAGTTAGTGTCGGAGGCTAGACCGGTGTCGCGTCCCCCATTTAGGATGGCACCAAAGGAGTTGGCGGAACTTAAGGTACAGTTACAGGAACTATTGGAGCAAGAATATATTAGACCCAGTTCTTCACCGTGGAGCGCACCGGTGTTGTTTGTTAAGAAGAAAGACTGTAGCATGCGCCTATGCATAGACTACCGAGAGCTGAATAAATTGACCGTCAAGAATAAGTATCCGATTCCTCGGATAGACGATTTGTTTGACCAATTGGTGGGGTCAATGGTATATTCGAAGTTGGACTTGAAGTCAGGCTACTATCAGCTGCGAATTCGAGATGAGGACATACCCAAAACTGCCTTTGGTACAAGGTATGGACACTTTGAGTTTACGGTGATGCCGTTCGGGTTGACGAACGCACCATCGGTGTTCATGGATCTGATGAATCGAGTGTTTCGGGATTACTTGGATTCGTTTGTGGTTGTCTTCATTGATGACATCTTGGTGTACTCCAAGTCTAAAGTGGAGCATGAGACCCACTTGAGAGTGGTCCTGCAAGTGTTGAGGGAGAACCAATTGTTTGCAAAGTTCTCAAAGTGCGAGTTCTGGTTAGCCAAGGTGGCGTTTTTGGGCCACGTGATTAGTGGTGATGGGGTGGCAGTGGATCCAGCGAAAGTGGAGGCCATCAGAGATTGGCCGGTGTTGAGGACCGTGGCGGAAGTCCGAAGTTTTCTTGGACTAGCCGGGTACTATAGGAGATTCGTGGAGAATTTCTCGAAGATAGCTCTACCCCTCACCTCACTCACTCGCAAAGACCATAAGTTTGTGTGGACCCAAGAGTGCGGCCAAGCATTTGAGGCCCTGAAGGAGAGGCTTATGATGGCTTCAATCCTGAGTTTACCGCAAGGGACCGATGGATTTCAGATTTTCAGTGACGCATCGGGATGCGGTTTGGGTTGCGTGTTAGTGCAGCATATCAAGGTGATAGCTTTTGGGTCTAGACAGCTGAAACCTCATGAGAGGAATTACCCCGTCCATGACTTGGAGTTGGCGGCGGTAATCTTCGCGTTGAAAATATGGCGACACTATGTGTATGGCGCAAGGGTGGAGATCTTCACGGACCATAAAAGCCTGAAGTATCTCTTGGATCAGAAGGACTTGAACATGCGGCAACGCAGATGGGTTGAGTTTCTTGGAGACTACGAAGTGGCGATTCAGTATACGCCGGGTAAAGCCAATGTGGTGGCGGACGCGTTGAGTAGAAAGTACTCGGGGCAAGGAAATTGGATCGAAGCTCATGATGAGCGGTTGGTACGGGAATGGGAGTCCCTTGGATTGTAATGTGTTGCGAGAGGCGAGTCTAGCGTGGCTCGGTTGAACTGGATTGAAGTGCAAAACGACTTGTCCGATCGTATTCGGGAAGCGACTCGATTGGATGTGGAGTTTCAACCTTTTGTGTTGGAGGCTCAAAAGAGCGAGAGCAGCGCCTTGGAGATGATTGGGGGAATCTTGAGAAAGGATGGAAGGGTTTGTGTACCGCAGTTTGGCAATCTCCGTGAGGAGTTGATGTTTGAGGCTCACTTCTCAAAGTACTCCATCCACCCGGGCAGTACAAAGATGTACTTGGATATGAAGAAATCCTTTTGGTGGCCGGGGTTGAAGCGAGATGTAGCTTTGTATGTGAGTCGTTGCCAAACATGTGCCTTGGTGAAGGCCGAATTTCAGAAATCGGGCGGGTTCCTGAAGCC
Source organism: Platanthera guangdongensis (assembly GCA_039583875.1). Taxonomy (NCBI): domain Eukaryota; kingdom Viridiplantae; phylum Streptophyta; class Magnoliopsida; order Asparagales; family Orchidaceae; genus Platanthera; species Platanthera guangdongensis. The sequence continues at coordinate 104,800,508 of CM077147.1, read as the reverse complement.
CCTTCCAATTCCTGAGTGGAAATTTGAGGACATCTCCATAGACTTTGTGCATAGTTTGCCTAGATCGCAGCATGGTAATGATGCTATTTGGGTGATCGTGGATCGCCTAACCAAGGTGGCTCACTTCATCCCAAATCGGAAAGAGGACAGCGTGGAGAAGCTGGTGGAGTTGTATGTTTGCAACATTGTGCGACTGCACGGAGTTCCTAAGAGCATAGTCAGTGATCGAGATGGACGGTTTACGTCTAAGGACTGGAGATTGGTTCAGAAGTGCTTGGGCACGAAGCTAAAGTTCAGTAAGGCGTTCCATCCTCAAACTGATGGGCAAACGGAGAGAACGAACCGTACTATGGAAGATATGTTGAGAATGTGCGTTCTTGATTTCGGCAAGAGGTGGGAGGATCACCTCTTCATGGTAGAATTTGCGTACAACAATAGTTTTCAAGCAAGCATAAAAATGGCGCCATACGAAGCTTTGTATGGGAGGCGGTGTCGAACGCCAATGTCTTGGGCAGAGGCGGGAGACACCAAACTGTTGGGAAAGGACGGGGTGGTTGACGCGTGTGAGTTGGTACGGACCATCCAAGAGCGTATGAAGGTGGCGCAAGACAGGCAAGCAAAATATTTTAATGCTCGTCACCAGAAGTTGGAATTTGTAGTTGGTGATTGGGTTTATCTAAAGGTCAAGCCGTTCAAAGGCGTCTCACGGATTCGCCGACTCAAGAAGCTGAGTCCAAGGTTTTTGGGGCCTTTTGAAGTTGTTGAGCGGGTAGGAGAAGCAGCTTATCGGTTGGCGATGTCCGCAGATTTGAGTGGATTACATGACGTCTTCCACGTCTCCGTTTTGAGGAAAGCCTTGGTGGAGGCTAGCATGGTGATTGAGCCGGCATCGGTGCCGATTGAGGAAGACTTGAGGACGCGAGTTCTTCCAATTGCTATAGAGGATTCGGAGACTCGGCAGTTGCGGAATAAAGAAGTCAAACTCGTGAAAGTTCGATGGGACAACTGCGGTCGTGAGGAGTTCTCTTGGGAACGAGAACAGGCCATGCTAGAAGATTATCCAGAACTCTTCATGTCAGGTACAATTTAAGTTTTGTACCCTTTTGTTTTGAAATTTCGGGACGAAATTCTGTTAAGTGGGGGAGAGTTGTAACACCCCAGTTTTGCAAGAGGTTCAGTCTGCAGTTCTGGAAATTTTTGGGTTTCTGGCAGGATGCACACGGCCTGCGACACGGGCGTGTCGCAGGGCGTGTCGAGGCTGTGTCGACACTCGGCCCAAGTGTCGACACTTTCGCTCGACAAAGTGTCGAGAGTGGGGCACACGGCCTGCGACACGGGCGTGTCGCAGGGCGTGTCGAGGTCGTGTCGATACTCGTCTCAAGTGTCGACACTTTTGCTCGACAATGTGTCGAGACTGGGGCACATGGCCTGTGACACGGGCGTGTCACAGGGCGTGTCCCGCTTGGTCGACGATCTTCGCTCGACGTTTTTCCACGGTGTCGACACAAAGCCTATCGATGGGTGTCGAGACTTGGCACACGGCTTGGGATACGGGCGTGTCCCAGGCCGTGTCAGCTCTCGGGTTGGTTTCGGGGCCGTGTTGTTGGAGGCACACGGCCGGCCACACGGCCGTGTCACTGGGGACACGGGCGTGTCAGGTTGAACACGGGCGTGTCGGATGCCCGTGTGCGATTCCAGGCGCGTCGATTTGAGACGGCAAATGAGGCACACGGCCCGGGACACGGGCGTGTGCCAGGCCGTGTTCGGCCCAGATCTTCTATTTTCCAGGCGAATCGCGGCCATTCTTTTTCTGGTTTTGGGATCTAACGGTTCAGGCCATCTCTTGGGAAGTTAAGTCCGATTTTAGGGTTGGAAACCCTCATTGTTTTCCAAGTCTTCTCTTTCTAAGTTCTTGAGAAAAGCTAGAGCAAGGAGGAAGAAGAAGAAGGTCTTGGGCTGTAGGAAGGGTTTCGGAGCTCCAAATCGCGAACCGAGTCCGGATCCGTGAAGCTTAGATCGTTGCGAAGATTTTCATCCAGCTATTTTGCCATGGCAAGGAAGAGGAGTCGGAAGGGAACGACATCTCTCCTCTCGATCCTTAGGATGCATGTACTAGCATCATTTATTTTCTTTCTCTCTAATTTTTGGGCACCAAACTCTCAAATGAGAGGGGTTTTGGTTTGCCAAGGTTCAAGAGGAACCTTCGGGTTGATTGAGTCCGTCCCCGACATATTTTTGCATTAGACATCCACTTCGCTAGTGGATTAGGCATGGTGGGTGAAGCCGTGGTCGCGACCGTTAGTCCGACTCGGTGATGTTGCATACGAACTTAGGGATTCGTAGAGATTTCCATTGCGGCAAGATGCCGTTTGTGTTGTGGTGGTGATTGTCCCGTTTGGTTGAAAAGGTACGTGTAGTCGAACCCGGACAAGGTTAGCTCCTCGTGGCGGTAGATGGTTTCCTTGAGGGACAAGGTTAGCTCCGTATGAGTTGGAGATGGTTTCCTTGGTGGATAAGGTTAGCTCCGCACGAGTTGGAGATGGTTTCCTTGCTGCGCGGGAACGCTGCAGTACAAAGAGGGATTACGATGTACTTAGTCTTGGTTTGTGATGTGCCAAGGAGTAGCTATGTCTCCGTGGTCGGCTGGCTATCCCGTGACATGTGCGTCATGTGTGGAGAGTGTCCCGGCGAGACTAGTCCCCTTCTATGAGACTGACGAGAATGCCAAGCTTGGGGCAAGCCCGGGCAAAGAGGCCATGAGCGGGTGGGGTCCAGCAAGGCTTCTTAGAATCAGTCGGTCTGTGTTTGTTGGAATCCTGACATGAGACGTCAGAGCTTGTAGGCAAGCCCGGGGCTAAGCCCGCGAGCGGGTGGGGCCTTGGCAAGATTTCCTTGTGGCGGCCTGTGCGCCGTTTGAGGGAGAGGTGTCTCCCTTAGTGTTTGCGGCTTTATGCCAATGGGGAAATGTGAGTACCCAAATGATGTGATGTTGTGCTAGATGCATACGCAGTAGGGTACCTTGGGTGAAGCCCGGGTGTTGCATTCATGTTGCATAGTAGGCCCTTTCTTTATATGCTCAACCAATAGAGAACATGTTTGATGATTGAGACATCCAAGCCTGTTTTAAATGTTCTTCTGTTTATAGCTATTTTTATTGCATATGAAGTGCTGACTTGCAGGTTGGAGGGTTCCCCGGGGTCCGTTAGGGGCGGCCGGGAGGAGATGTGTCGTTACACAGTTTGAGGTCAGCCTTTGCTGACCCACGTTACTAATAATTTTTACATGGCAAGGATCGCATGCAGGAGCTAGCACGCCGGCCAAAAAGGCCTAAGCCCATGAAGTGTTTTTCCCTCTTTTGTAGCACTACATTTATGATGATGTTGTTTGAGACTCTTTTGTCCGGCTTGCATGCCGAGGTAGACTAGGAGTGCTGAGCACATTCATGATTGATGTATTATGTCTCTTTTGGACACTTGATGTTAGGCCTAAAGGCCATTTGTTTTACTCTTTAGTGCTGGATAACTTCTAGTCCTGTTTGTTTCCGCTGTGTTGTGCAAGTGTTTTGAGTTTGGGTAGTTATATCAACTTATAATACTAAAGCTGTGGCGTTCGTATGCTGTGGGGCCCCGGCCGAACCCATATTATACATCCACTACAGGGGAGGTGTTACAGGCCGGCCATGTACCCCCATCGTTTTTCCCCGAAAACAACCCGAGCACTGCACAGGTTCTAGGACATGCCTGTGTCCTTGCCCGTGTCACCTTAACACGCCTAGGCTCCAGGCCGTGTACACGGTCTCGACACTCGATAATTCGTCGAGCGAAGATCGTCGACCTGACGACACGGCCTTGGACACGCCCTTGTCCTAGGCAGTGTGCCTTGTCTCAACACATCGTCGAGTGACATTCGTCGACTCCCCGGTACGAGTGTCGACACGGGTCGACACGCCCTGCGATACGCCCGTGTCGCAGGCCGTGTGCCATGTCTCGACCCTTCGTCGAGCGCAGTGTCGACTTCACGGGCTTAGTGTCGATACGGGTCGACATGCCCTGCGACACGCCCGTGTCGCGGGCCGTGTGCCCTGTCTCGACACAACGTCGAGTGAAATTCATCGACACCCTGGGCTGATCGTCGAAACGGCCTTAACACGCCCTGCGACACGCCCGTGTCGCAGGCCGTGTTCTCTGCTCGACGATCGTCGTCTCCAAAATCGTCGACCTCTCGACCAACTCGACGACACAAGCCTGACACGCCCTGGGACACGCCCGTGTCCCAGGCCGTGTGCCTCCTACCAGAACCCAAAACTGGCCCAAAACGTCACCCGTCGCTCCTTTGAGTTTCGGGGCATTACAACTCTCCCCCTCTTAAAAGAATTTCGTCCACGAAATTATATAAAGGAAAGACATGTACAAAACCAAAATTTGTACCTGAGCGGAACAACTCCGGATACTCGTCAAGCCTAGTCTGCTCTCGCTCCCAAGAGAGCTCCTCACGACCGCAATTGTCCCACTGGACCTTGACCATCCTGATCTCTTTATTGCGTAGCCGCTTGACCTCCGAGTCCTCAATCCGCGCGGTCTTGACCTTTGTCTTCAGCCCACTATCCACTGGCACTTGATCAACCGCAATCACTTGCGTAGGCTCTTGCACCGCCTTTCGAAGCACCGAAATATGGAATACATCATGTAAACCACTAAGCTCCACTGAAAGCTTCAACCAATAGGCCGCTTCACCGACTCGCTCCAGAACCTCAAACGGCCAAAGGTACCTCGGGCTTAGCTTTTTCAGTCGCCGCACCCGCGAGACACCCTTGAACGGCTTGATCTTTAAGTACACATAGTCGCCCACAGCGAACTCCACGTTCCTGTGTTTGGCATTATAGTACTTCGCTTGCCAGTCCTGAGCGATAAGCAACCTCTCCCAAATGGTTCTTACCAAAGAAGTAGCATCCTCAACTTCTAATCGCTTATACAACTTCAACTCGCCCGTTTCTAACCAAGACAATGGCGTGCGACATTTTCTACCATATAGGGCCTCGAAAGGCGCCATCTGAATACTCGTTTGGTAGCTATTGTTGTATGTGAACTCCACCAAATAAAGGTGGTCTTCCCACTGCTTTCCAAAATCCAAGACACACATGCGGAGCATGTCTTCCATGGTTCTATTGACCCTCCCGGTCTGCCCATCCGTTTGCGGATGGAAGGCTGTGCTGAATTTCAGCTTTGTTCCCAACATTTGCTGCACAAGCCTCCAATCATTGGACGTGAACCGCCCATCTCGGTCACTCACGATGCTGCGGGGCACACCATGAAGTCGTACTATGTTATCCATGTAACGTCCCGAATCGCTCTAGGCCCCTAGTGTGTGAGTTTTTGAGTCAGGAGGGTTGACTCGAGTCCTGAGAAGTGCAGGGAATTGGGCTGCACTTGTGGAGAAGGGGAGAAATCAGTGCAGAGAGAAGTGACACGGGTAGCGACACGGGCGTGTCCCTACCCGTGTGCGTCGAGTTCCACTCGACAAGCCGTGTCGAGACTGACGGGCTGTGTCGACACCAAGTGACACAGGTAGTGACACGGCCGTGTCCCTACCCGTGTGCGTCGAGATAATCTCGACGAGGCGTGTCGAGATCGTCGAGAGTCGTCGAGATCGTCGAACGGGGTCGACACTAAGTGACACGGGTAGTGACACGGGCGTGTCCCTACCCGTGTGCGTCGAGTTGAGCTCGACGAGAAGTGTCGGGAAGTAACTCAAGAAGTACACGGCCAATAACACGTCCAGGCACATGGCCGTGTCATGTGGACACGGGTCGGGACACGGGCGTGTCCCTACCCGTGTCAAACATTGAACCGACATGGAAACCGCCACGGCCGTTTCACGGAAGCAGGACACGGGTACGGACACGGCCGTGTCCCTACCCGTGTCACATTTTGTATATAAGGGGCAGAGAAAACCCTAGCCGTTTTCATTCCCATTTATTCCCCTAATTCCTGTGAGAACTCCTGGTGAGAGGAAAACTGCAGGAGCAAGTTCTACCGAAGGAGATCCGCCATCGCCGTGAAAGAGAAAATGCCGCCAAGGAGAACTACGCGATCCATGGCCGGAAATGGTGGTACCGCTGGAGCCAACGTGAGTTTCCTACCCTCTCCCTTGGTGCTAGATCTTAGATATATAGGAGAGACATCGGCTCAAGAGAGCTTGATGGAGAGGAGAAGATTTCTAGGTTTGGCCATGCTAGGATTTGAATCCTAAAGTTTAGATCTCTTCAACCCTTCCCCTTTTCTTCAATACGACGATGGGTGAATGGTTTCGTGAGGAGTTTTGGCCCTTGAGGTTGAATAAGGGAAGAGGACATTTCTGGAAAATTTAGGAAGGATCGCTTGAGGAGGAAGACGGACCGATGCCGTTCATTTTTCTTAAGATGCGCGCAGGATCTGTATTCTGCGCGCAGCGATCTTCTAGGCCATTTTCGTGTAGGATATGGGCAGATCTGGGCTTTTGGCTAAACACGAAAGTTGTAGCCCTTGGAAATACCTTTCCAACGAGTGTTTGCACGACTTCAGGTGATGTCTGTGGCCCCGGGAAAACCTAATCGAGTTTGCTGTCCGGCAATTCCTGTACACAGAAATCGTGTTCTGTGCGCAGCGAAACTTGAAGCCGATTTCGAGTAAGTTATTGTCAGATCTGGGTTGTGACCTGAATATGAAAGTTGTAGATCATGAAACGGGCTTTCCAACGAGGGGTTACACGCCTCCACCGGATTCCTGTAACTTCAGGAAACTCCGGTTGAAGTTGCTGTCCAGTGCTAATCCTGCGCTGAAATTCTGGGTCTCTACATACATTGTGGATTTGAAATTGGTGGTCCAATGTCGCAATTAATTCGAGATTTTGGTGAAATAATTTATGTTAACCACCAAAGTGTTATGGATGATAATATTTACTATTTTAGAAATCAATTTATTATCGCAAGATAGCTTGAGGCCTGTTGATTTCCTTATGTTTAATTGGATTGATTTGATAATACTTCGGTAAGTTGTCGTAAGAGCAAATCTTGTTTATATCATGTTGAAATCACTTGGGATGATATATAGATGGGTAACCCATGGACATGCATATATTATATATCGGATTGAATTTAGGAGTCCATCAATAGTGTGTCGTCTCCTATTGTCATTTTATAGTAAATGTGCAAGTGCGGTGTTGACCTCCATTTGTTTTGGTCGTGTTGAGGTAAGGTGTGGATGGATGGTTGGGTTGTGTCCTCGTGCTCACTCCGAGGCCCCTTCCATGATATGTTGATGTGGAATTTGCATGTGGTGTGAGTCGACACGCGGTGTCGTAATCCTGGGTTAAGGATAGTGTGGCAGGTCTACGGGCTCGCTAGTCGTCACACCGACGGGAGTTGGCAGTTAGACTTGGTCGGTTTGGGCTGTGTCCTCGGTGTTCACGTCCCGAGGCCCCTCCGGACATGTGAGCGGTTGGGCTGTGTCCTCGTGCTTCTTCCGAGGCCCCTTCCGGGTCACGCAAGGCCGGTTCGGGCTGTGTTCTTGGTGCACATCTACCCAAGACCCCGCTGGGCCATAGTACGCATGGGCTCCGCTGTTGTGTTCTTAGCGTTGAGGCGTACGGAGGCCTAGGTGAAGTAGTGTGATACCCGCCTAGTAGTAGAAGTGCCCGTTCTACTGTCACCGCCTGGCCACGGCGGCTGATGCCTGAGAGGTTAGCTACCTGCTCGAAAAGTGGGAACTATAGTCTGTATCGACATAGCAATTGCATGGGTGTGCATGGGTGAGTCATTGCATAGCATTCATAGCATTTCATATCATTGCACAACAAGATCCTCATCGTATAAGTTTATATGGGCACTCTTATACGATGAGTTACTTTTATGTAACCCGATCCTTAACTTATAAGTTTGTATGGGCATTCTTATAAGTTAAGTTACTTTCCTGCAGTTACTTATACTTGCTAGTTTAGTGTAGCTCTTACATAAATGCTGATTATGATACTGTTACTCTTACACTACTGACACCTGCTTGTACTTCCTTTACTTGCATACTTGTTATATACTATACTCTTGTTCCTTTTCTCCGCCCGGTGCCGAGGAGTCGTTGGGGGAGCGGATGTGAAACCACTTAGTCGTTTCGACTAACAGTTGCTACGTCTTCCTTTTTAGGAGGTCACGCCGCAGGTGGAGCAGCCGCAGACTACGCAGCAGGACAGCCAGGCCAGGATGACAGGGCCTGAGGTGACGGTGCCGTCGATACCGTCAGTTACTGATGTTAGTATTTGATACTCTGATGTAGCTCGTTTGGGCAATGTTTAGCTGTACTCTGATATATGGTAGAAGCATGTTTTAGCTTCTCCTTATTGATGTATTTGGACATTATAACTTAGTGTGGATTTGACTTCTGGTTGTTTATTTTTTTGGTTGGGTTGGCATGTTATAATGATATTGTTGTAGCCGGCGGAATAGGCGTCTTGTGGTACAGGTTAGCCCGTGTGCTAATGCTACCGCAAGGCGGCTGTTCCGGGCATAAGACTCCCCCTTCGTGCCGTGTTTTGGGATCCGGGTAGGGGGAGTTTTACAAATGGTATCAGTTTGCCACGATCCTCAACTAAGAAGTCATTCAACAATTGTGCCACCCCCGTTTGGTTAGTCAGTTTGGGGACAAGCTGACTTAGCGGAAGCAGTGGTGTGCCCATATGTAATTCACATTAAGTTTGTCCAACTTTGACCCTACGATTAGCCAACCTGACCTTAGGTACATACCTTTATACGTCGATCTTCCAAGTTTGGACGACCCCAAGTATGTAAAACTATGGTATAAAGTCTTGCGAGATCCCCTCGGGCAAGCACTTTGTTTATAGCGGATTTTGAATCTAACGGAGAAAATAGACATGACAGATTTCCTAGGGCAACCACTTTTGTTTATAGGAGATTTGTGCTTGGTGGAGATAATGGATATGGTAAAGTGGTTGGGAGCGGGTCTTTTGGGTGTTCAGACAAGCGTTAAGAGACTCGCTGAAGGAGTGATTGAAGCGGGACCCAGCTCAAAGACGAGGACTACGAGGAAGAAATTTAGCATTCGTCCTTAGTCTGCCTAAGTTTTTCTAGGAATCTGGCTTGAGCATTCACAATCTTGATACTAAGGCGTAATGGTTAGTGAGAAACCGGCCTACACTCTATTCGATACCGGTGCCTCACACTCCTTTGTGTCCGAGGATTTCATAAAAGACATGGGGGGTGTACAGTACTTTACCGGCATAGCCCGACGTGTACGCCTTCCGGATGGCTCGGAGATGATCGCAACCGCCAAGTGCGAGTTGGAGTTATTTATTGATGGGAAGGCCTTTAATACACCGGCCACGGTTTTGAGAATGTCGGAGTTCGACATCATTTTGGGCATGGCATGGCTGGATTGGCACTTCGCGAGGATCGACTGCGCGGAGAAGCGGATCTATTTGAGACATGGAGACTCTGACGTCATCTTCCAAGGTATTGGCTTCGCGCCCCGCATGATGTTATCTTCCGTCCAGTTTGTAAAAGCTCATATGAAGGGGGATGAGGTCTTCATGATCTGGTTCGAGTTGAAGGAGGAAGCGTTGGAATTAAAGGATGTACGGGTTGTGCGGGATTTTCCTGAGGTATTTCCTGAGAAGCTACAAGGATTACCTCCGCATAGAGAGGTTGACTTCCAGATCAATCTAGTACCAGGTGCCAAGCCTGTGTCCAAGGCTCCGTACAGAATGGCCCCGAAAGAACTCGCGGAGTTTAGAGTTCAATTGCAAGAACTAGTAGATTCAGGGTTCGTTCGCCCCAGTTCATCACCATGGGGTGCCCCTGTGCTGTTCGTGAAGAAGAAGGATGGAACCCTACGATTGTGCATAGATTATCGGGAACTCAATCGATTAACGGTGAGGAACACTTATCCGCTACCTCGGATCGACGAGTTGTTCGATCAATTAGTGGGAGCACATTGGTTCTCTAAACTAGACTTGCGCTCTGGATACTATCAGTTGAGGATACAAGAGGGGGATATTCAGAAAACAGCCTTCAGTTCGAGATATGGTTTGTATGAGTTCACAGTAATGCCGTTTGGGCTCACAAATGCACCTTCGGCCTTCATGAGCCTGATGAACAAGGTGTTTGAACCATACTTGGACATCTTCGTCATCGTTTTCATCAACGACATCTTAGTCTACTCAAAGACGGAGGAGGAGCATGTCGAGCACCTGATCTTGGTTTTGAAAAAATGAAGGAACACGCCTTGTATGCCAAGTTTAGCAAGTGTGAATTATGGCTTAAGGAGGTTGCCTTCTTGGGGCATGTGATCAGTGGAGCAGGATTAGCTGTGGATCCAGCTAAGGTGCGGGCCGTGAAGGAGTGGTCGCCCTTGAAGTCGGCGGCCGATGTACGAAGCTTTCTTGGACTTGCTGGCTACTACCGCAAGTTCGTGAAAGGATTTTCCAAGATTGCCCTTCCTCTTACCTCCTTGACGAAGAAGGGTGTGCCATTTGAGTGGACACCTCAATGTGAAGCAGCATTTCAAGAGTTGAAGGATAGGCTTACCTCCGCCCCCATCCTTGCACTTCCGTCGGGGAAGGAAGGATTTCAGGTTTACACGGACGCATCATATCAAGGGATGGGTGCGGTGCTGATGCAGCACGGGCATGTAATCGCTTATGCTTTAAGGCAGTTAAGGAAACATGAAGATAATTACCCGGTTCATGATTTGGAGCTAGGAGCAGTGGTGTTCGCTTTGAAGGTCTGGAGGCATTACCTATATGGCGTACACTGCGAGATCTTTTCCGATCACAAGAACTTGAAGTATGTCCACACTCAGAAGGAGTTGAACATGAGACAACGACGGTGGTTGGAATTTCTATGCGACTATGAGTTCACCATGAACTACCACCCCGGGAAAGCAAACTCGGTAGCCAATGCCTTGAGTAGAAAAGCGCCAGGCTCTAGCCCAGAGTCTCGGTTGATGAGTATGGAGTTGGCTCGGGTGATCGAGGAGATGGAAATTACTCTAGTATTCAAGGCTCCTTCGACAGAGTATGCGGAGTATTTGGCCAACATGAGCATAGTTTGTGATATCCGAGATCGGATTCGGGTGGAGCAAGGTATGGATGCGGCCTTGGCCCCGGCAATCAAGGCAATTGAAGATGGGACCACCGATGAGTACACACTCAAAGACGGTCTCGTTTATCTTCGAGGCCGACTTTATATTCCCAAGGGCGGCAAAATTCGGGAGGATATATTGAGAGAGGCGCATTCCTCTCAATATTCAGTGCACCCGGGTATTGCTAAGATGTACGCCGGACTGCGGAAGACCATGTGTTGGCCGGGAATGAAGAAGGATGTTCGCTACTATGTTACACATTGCGAAGCATGCCAAAGGGTGAAGGCTGAATGCAGGAGTCCCGGTGGTTTGTTGCAGTCTTTGCCAATTCCCGAATGGAAGTTTGAGGATATCTCTATGGACTTTGTCCATGGGCTACCTCGTTCACGCTCCGGGAATGATTCGGTGTGGGTTATTGTGGATCGACTAACAAAGGTGGCCCAGTTCATTCCAATGAAGAAGGAAGCACACGTGGATGTTTTGGTACGCCTTTTTGTGGAGAAATTTGTACGGTATCATGGCGTGCCCAAGACAATTGTTTCGGATCGGGATGGTCGGTTTACATCCAATGAGTGGAAGGCGGTACAGGCGTATTTGGGCCCGCGCCTAACCTTTAGTACCGCATTTCATCCTCAGACTGACGGACAGTCAGAGCGGACCATCAGAACACTGGAGGATTTATTAAGGTTATGTGTGTTGGACAGAGGAGAGCCGTGGGAAAGACTCCTGCCCCTGGTGGAATTCTCCTACAATAATAGTCATCAAGCGAGCATCGGTATGGCGCCCCATGAAGCCCTTTACGGAAGAAGGTGTAGGACCCCCTTGTCTTGGGTGCAGGATGAAGATCCGAAGGCATTGGGAAATGAATTTATAGATGATACTGATATGGCTGTCAGATTGATAAGAGACCGCATGTTGGAGGCTCAAAGTCGACAGGTAAAATATTACAATAAAAAGCACCGGATGGTGGAGTTCCAAGTGGGCGAAAAAGTGTTCCTTAAGATTCGGCCGATGCATGGAGTGTCGCGGGTGCGGGGAGTGAAAAAGCTCAGCCCAAGGTATGTTGGGCCTTATACTATATTGGAAAGAGTTGGCCCGTTGGCCTATCGGTTGGAGTTACCACCGGAACTAGAAAATCTTCACGACGTGTTCCACGTATCGTCGCTTCGAAAAGCACTATTGCGGCCCGACCAATTTATTCCCACTACTGATGGTGCGGTGGCGTCAGATAGGTCTGTGCGACTAGAGCCGGTACGGATTGTTGACAGCGAGACAAGAACATTACGCCGCAAAAGTGTTCCCTTAGTGAAGGTGCTATGGTTGAATCATGGGAAGGAGGAGTACACCTGGGAGCCAATGGATTTGATGCAGCAACGCTACCCGGAGTTGTTTGCCCAAGGTAATCTTATTTAAAAACATATGATAAACTTCCTGTTAAGTTTTTCTCCACCCAGCCTAAGCCTGATTTCGGGGACGAAATCTTTTATTTTGTTTATAGGATTTGTAACGTCCCGAATCGCTCTAGGCCCCTAGTGTGTGAGTTTTTGAGTCAGGGGGGTTGACTCGAGTCCTGAGAAGTGCAGGGAATTGGGCTGCACTTGTGGAGAAGGGGAGAAATCAGTGCAGAGAGAAGTGACACGGGTAGCGACACGGGCGTGTCCCTACCCGTGTGCGTCGAGTTCCACTCGACAAGCCGTGTCGAGACTGACGAGCTGTGTCGACACCAAGTGACATGGGTAGTGACACGGCCGTGTCCCTACCCGTGTGCGTCGAGATAATCTCGACGAGGCGTGTCGAGATCGTCGAGAGTCGTCGAGATCGTCGAACGGGGTCGACACTAAGTGACACGGGTAGTGACACGGGCGTGTCCCTACCCGTGTGCGTCGAGTTGAGCTCGACGAGAAGTGTCGGGAAGTAACTCAAGAAGTACACGGCCAATAACATGTCCAGGCACACGGCCGTGTCATGTGGACACGGGTCGGGACACGGGCGTGTCCCTACCCGTGTCAAACATTGAACCGACATGGAAACCGCCACGGCCGTTTCACGGAAGCAGGACACGGGTACGGATACGGCCGTGTCCCTACCCGTGTCACATTTTGTATATAAGGGGCAGAGAAAACCCTAGTCGTTTTCATTCCCATTTCTTCCCCTAATTCCTATGAGAACTCCTGGTGAGAGGAAAACTGCAGGAGCAAGTTCTACCGAAGGAGATCCGCCATCGCCGTGAAAGAGAAAATGCCGCCAAGGAGAACTACGCGATCCATGGCCGGAAATGGTGGTACCGCTGGAGCCAACGTGAGTTTCCTACCCTCTCCCTTGGTGCTAGATCTTAGATATATAGGAGAGACATCTGCTCAAGAGAGCTTGATAGAGAGGAGAAGATTTCTAGGTTTGGTCATGCTAGGATTTGAATCCTAGAGTTTAGATCTCTTCAACCCTTCCCCTTTTCTTCAATACGACGATGGGTGAATGGTTTCGTGAGGAGTTTTGGCCCTTGAGGTTGAATAAGGGAGGAGGACATTTCTGGAAAATTTAGGAAGGATCGCTTGAGGAGGAAGACGGACCGATGTCGTTCATTTTTCTTAAGATGCGCGCAGGATCTGTATTCTGCGCGCAGCGATCTTCTAGGCCATTTTCGTGTAGCATATGGGCAGATCTGGGCTTTTGGCTAAACACGAAAGTTGTAGCCCTTGGAAATACCTTTCCAACGAGTGGTTTCACGACTTCCGGTGATGTCTGTGGCCCCGGGAAAACCTAATCGAGTTTGCTGTCCGGCAATTCCTGTACACAGAAATCGTGTTCTGTGCGCAGCGAACCTTGAAGCCGATTTCGAGTAAGTTATTGTCAGATCTGGGTTGTGACCTGAATATGAAAGTTGTAGATCATGAAAAGGTCTTTCCAACGAGGGGTTACACGCCTCCACCGGATTCCTGTAACTTCAGGAAACTCCGGTCGAAGTTGCTGTCCAGTGCTAATCCTGCGCTGAAATTCTGGGTCTCTACATACATTGTGGATTTGAAATTGGTGGTCCAATGTCGCAATTAATTCGAGATTTTGGTGAAATAATTTATGTTAACCACCAAAGTGTTATGGATGATAATATTTACTATTTTAGAAATCAATTTATTATCGCAAGATAGCTTGAGGCCTGTTGATTTCCTTATGTTTAATTGGATTGATTTGATAATACTTCGGTAAGTTGTCGTAAGAGCAAATCTTGTTTATATCATGTTGAAATCACTTGGGATGATATATAGATGGGTAACCCATGGCCATGCATATATTATATATCGGATTGAATTTAGGAGTCCATCAATAGTGTGTCGTCTCCTATTGTCATTTTATAGTAAATGTGCAAGTACGGTGTTGACCGCCATTTGTTTTGGTCGTGTTGAGGTAAGGTGTGGATGGATGGTTGGGTTGTGTCCTCGTGCTCACTCTGAGGCCCCTTCCATGATATGTTGATGTGGAATTTGCATGTGGTGTGAGTCGACACGCGGTGTCGTAATCCTGGGTTAAGGATAGTGTGGCAGGTCTACGGGCTCGCCAGTCGTCACAACGACGGGAGTTGGCAGTTAGACTTGGTCGGTTTGGGCTGTGTCCTCGGTGTTCACGTCCCGAGGCCCCTCCGGCCATGTGAGCGGTTGGGCTGTGTCCTCGTGCTTCTTTCGAGGCCCCTTCCGGGTCACGCAAGGCCGGTTCGGGCTGTGTTCTTGGTGCACATTTACCCAAGACCCCGCTGGGCCATAGTACGCATGGGCTCCGCTGTTGTGTTCTTAGCGTTGAGGCGTACGGAGGCCTAGGTGAAGTAGTGTGATACCCGCCTAGTAGTAGAAGTGCCCGTTCTACTGTCACCGCCTGGCCACGGCGGCTGATGCCTGAGAGGTTAGCTACCTGCTCGAAAACTGGGAACTATAGTCTGTGTCGACATAGCAATTGCATGGGTGTGCATGGGTGAGTCATTGCATAGCATTCATAGCATTTCGTATCATTGCACAACAAGATCCTCATCGTATAAGTTTGTATGGGCACTCTTATACGATGAGTTACTTTTATGTAACCCGATCCTTAACTTATAAGTTTGTATGGGCATTCTTATAAGTTAAGTTACTTTCCTGCAGTTACTTATACTTGCTAGTTTAGTGTAGCTCTTACATAAATGCTGATTATGATACTGTTACTCTTACACTACTGACACCTGCTTGTACTTCCTTTACTTGCATACTTGTTATATATTATACTCTTGTTCCTTTTCTCCGCCCGGTGCCGAGGAGTCGCCGGGGGAGCGGATGTGAAACCACTTAGTCGTTTCGACTAACGGTTGCTACGTCTTCCTTTTTATGAGGCCACGCCGCAGGTGGAGGAGCCGCAGACTACGCAGCAGGACAGCCAGGCCAGGATGACAGGGCCTGAGGTGACGGTGCCGTCGATACCGTCAGTTACTGATGTTAGTATTTGATACTCTGATGTAGCTCGTTTGGGCAATGTTTAGCTGTACTCTGATATATGGTAGAAGCATGTTTTAGCTTCTCCTTATTGATGTATTTGGACATTATAACTTAGTGTGGATTTGACTTCTGGTTGTTTATTTATTTGGTTGGGTTGGCATGTTATATTAATATTGTTGTAGCCGGCGGAATAGGCGTCTTGTGGTACAGGTTAGCCCGTGTGCTAATGCTACCGCAAGGCGTCTGTTCCGGGCATAAGACTCCCCCTTCGTGCCGTGTTTTGGGATCCGGGTAGGGGGAGTTTCACAATCCACATAAAGCTTTGCCAACTTCTCTACCGGATCATCCTTCCTATGCGGAATGAAATGCGACACCTTCGTTAACCGATCCACGACCACCCAAATAGCGTCGTTCCCCTTTTGCGACCTTGGCAAACCGTGCACAAAGTCCATAGAGATGTCGTCGAATTTCCACTCCGGGATAGGCAAGGACTTAAGAAATCCTCTCGGCTTTTGGCACTCCGCCTTCACCAAGGCGCAAGTTTGGCACTTCGCTACGTATAGCGCCACATCCTTCTTCAAACCCGGCCACCAAAACAGTTTCTTCACATCACGGTACATTTTCGTGCTCTCCGGGTGAATAGAGTACTTGGTATGGTGTTCCTCGTACAACAACTCCCCCCGCAAATTACCCACACTTGGGACGCACAGACGACCGTCTTTCCAAAGCAATCCGTCCTCCACAATGAATTGGGAATTTGACCCATCCAGAGCCTCTACCATGAACTGCTTCATATGAACATCCATATCCAAAGCGTGCCGAATCCGATCAGCCAGGTCATATTGGACTTCAGTCCAATTCAGAACTGCTTCAGTACTTGATTGTCTATCCACACAAACAATCTCCAACGCGTCCAACTCCCGCACCAACCGCTCATCATGCACCGATAGCCAATTGGCTTGAGCTGGGGCTCGGCGACTCAACGCGTCCGCAACCGCATTCCCTTTACCAGACACGTAGTGGATCTTGAATGTATAGTCCCCCAGGAACTCCATCCATCTACGCTGCCGCATATTCAGATCTTTCTGATCAATAAGATACTTCAGGCTCTTGTGATCAGTGTAGATATCAATCTTCACACCGTACAAATAGTGTCTCCACAGCTTCAAGGCAAAAATCACGGCCGCTAACTCCAAGTCATGGACCGGATAGTTGCAGTAGCACGCAACCCAAACCGCTGCCCGAAGCATCACTATAAATCTCATAGCCTTCGGTCCCACATGGCGAACTCAGCAAGGCGTCGTGGTCAACCGACACTTCAACTCCTCGAAAGCTCGTGCGCACTCCGGCGTCCAAACGAACTTATGCTCCTTCCTCGTCAAAGTAGTGAGAGGTAATGCTATCCGCGAGAAGTTCTCTACGAAGCGCCTATAATAGCCGGCAAGCCCCAAAAAGCTCCGGACTTCCGCTACCGTAGCAAGCTCAGGCCACTCTCGTATCGCAACAATCTTCACCGGATCCACAGCAATACCCTCTCCACTCACTATATGCCCGAGGAACGCCACTGAGGATAGCCAAAACTCGCACTTCGAGAACTTAGCATACAACTGATTTCTCCTTAGCATCTCCAGAACCAAATGAAGATGCTTGAAGTGATTTTCCTCACTTTGCGAGTACACCAAAATATCGTCGATGAAGACGATCACGAAATGGTCCAAGTACTCCCTGAAAGTCGTGTTCATCAAATCCATGAACACTGATGGCGCATTAGTCTGCCCAAACGGCATGACCGTAAACTCATAATGCCCGTATCTCGTACTAAACGCTCTCTTCGGGATATCACTCTCCCTTATTCGCAGCTGATAGTACCCCAACTTGAGATCCAACTTCGAGTACACCGTCGACCCGACCAACTGATCAAAAAGATCATCGATCCGGGGGATCGGGTACTTGTTCTTCTCCGTCAACTTGTTGAGCTCCCGATAATCAATACACAGCCTCAAACTTTCATCCTTCTTCTTAACAAAGAGGACCGGTGCGCTCCAAGGTGAAGAACTCGGGCACACATACCCTTGCTCCAACAACTCTTGCAGTTGAACTTTCAGCTCCGCCATTTCTTTAGGCGATAGCCGATAAGGAGATCGTGACACAGGCTTTGCACCTGGCACTAGCTCAATCGTGAAATCTATCTCCCGCTGAGGCGGGGCTCCAGGAAGATCTGCGGGGAACACATCAGGGTATTCCGATACCACTGAAATACTATCCAACGCGGGCTTCAGTTTTGCAACCTCCACTAGTGTAAAGAACAGTTCTGCACCGGCACGAACCGCCTTCACCACCTGAAGAGCAGACATCAACGTCTTGCTCGACCCCTTTAAGCTCGTAAAAGTCATCTCACGACTTCCTCCCAGCTTGACTTCCTTGCGACCGCAGTCAATATAGGCCTGCTGCTCCGAGAGCCAGTCCATGCCAAATATAACATCGAACTCCACCAACGGAAGTAAAGACCCCTGCAGGTCGAACTCCTGATTCCCAATACGAATCTTAACATCGCAGATCCTATCCGCTCGCATCGAACACCCATTGGGCAACAACACATCCAACTTATACTTCGCCATCGAAGAAGGGACTTCGATGCGTGATATAAATCCTTCAGACAAGAAGGAGTGTGAAGCTCCCATATCGAAGAGTGCTCGTGCCGGATTTTCACAAATCAAAACAAATCCTAAACAAGCAGGGGTAAGGTAACATGTGCATAACAAGTATTTAAGGAAATTGACTTGCTATAAATTAAACCGTACCTGTCACCACATCAGCTTGTTTGATGGCCTCCTGTTGGCCAAGATTATACACCCTTGGTTGAGCCGGAGCATAGTGGGACGCGGTCGACTCCACCGCCTTTCCCTTCTCTTCATAAGTCGCTCTCGTCCTTCTCTCGGACTTAGGACGTCCGCTCCAACAGTCACGGGTGAAAGATATTGTACCTAATCACCTAGAGGGGGGGTGAATAGGTGACTTAAATCTTTTTAACTTTTTAGGCAGAATTCAGAGTTTATCACAGATTTATATCTACTTTTGCATAGCAATTAAACAGCAATCACAGCAAACCACATACACACATAGAACACAGGTTTATAGTGGTTCCCCAATGTTTGGGTACATCCACTTTCCCCCTTTGCCAATCTAGTAGTGTACTAGATTCGGCCAAACTCCTCCACTATCTCAGATCCTCAGATCTTACACTCAGAACCCTAAACCAGGTTCCTACAACTCAGGCCCAAGGCCCTACAGCTCAGCTTCTTCACAAAGCCTACACTCAGCCACTAAGGCCTACACTCAGCCACCAAGGCCTACACTCAGCCACAACAGGCCTACACTCAGAGATACAACTCTCCTACACTCAGGCACAGAGGCCCTACACTCAGCCTTTATAATTACAGGCTTACAAAACTCAGATCCCTAAGGATCCTACAAGAAAATATGAATACAAAATGTAATCTCAACAACTCAGTGAAAAGAGAGAAGAGTTGTAAGTTTCTTGATGAGTTCTTGGAAGAACTCAGTTGAGATCAAACTGACTTGGCTTTCTTCAAAGCTTCTTGAATGTAGAACACAATAAGATTGATCTCTTCTGCAGTTGACCCTTAATCTCTGCTACTTAAGATCCAGAACAAAATCTGAACCCTACTTCTCAGCCTGGTTCCAATGGCTGACTTCTTGGATGGAGCTCTCTCTCCAACTTCTTAGATCTTCACTAGATTCTTCAAGGAATAGCTAGATCTTCTTTGTATATCTTGATGTGTTGATCATCTTAATCAATCTCTTTATGTAGACAGTATAAGCCTATTTATAGGCCTTCTTCATGGTAACCGGCTGGTCTGGTTCATAACTGATTTCTGACAACTCTGACAGGTGCAGTAGACCGGCTGGAATGGCAGCTGTCAAGTCATCCAGTCAGTTCTTGAAAATTCTGTAAATGTCTGAAGGTGTCGAGACTGTCTGTCTTTAAGTGTCGATACTTATAGACTAAGTGTCGACACAAGTTGACTAAGTGTCGACACTAGCCTACAAGGTGTCGACATAACTCCTTGTGTTGTAGAATGCACTTCTCGACACAGCTTCTTCTTCATGTGTTGACACTGATAATGTGTGTCGACACAAGTACTTGTACTTCAGTATAATGCTGAATTCTTGTAAGTGTCGACACATCTCCTTTGTGTCGACACATTTTCATGTGTTGAACTTGTCAGTGTCGACACTGCTTCTTGGTGTCGACACATGTCTTTAGTGTTGATACTTGCTGAGTGTCGACACTGCTCCTTGTGTCGACACATTATTCTTCTGTTGAGACTTTGGCTGAGTGTCGACACATCTCCTTTGTGTCGACACTTATACTTAGAATATTCTTGAACTTTGCTAAGTGTCGACACAGCTCCTTGTGTCGACACTTTCTTCAAGTGTTGAGTCTTCAGCTGAGTGTCGACGCATTCTTTCTTGTGTCGACACTTTCTTCAAGTGTTGACTCTTCTGCTGTGTGTCGACACATTGTTCTGGGTGTCGACACTTATACTTAGACTTTGCTGACTTTTGCTGAGTGTCGACACAGCCTCCAAGTGTCGACACTTTCTGATGTAGACACAGTTTCACTGGGTGTCAACACAACTGCTAAGTGTCGACACTGCTTCACTGCACTTTCCTTCATTGAGTGTCGACACAGCTCCTTGTGTCGACACTTTCTGTCTGGTGTCGACTCTGCATCCCTGGTGTCGACACAATGACTCCAAGTGTCGACATTGCTTGCTTGGGTGTCAACACAAGGCTTCTTAAGTGTCGACACTTTCCCTCTGGGTGTCGACACATGGACTTAGAAACTTTTTCTTCTTTCCTGTAAATACTTAACCTGCACAAGTAAACTCAACATACATCAAATACATTTTGATGTATGTCATTGAGTAGGGTGAGTCTTCTTCAAATCAGGTACATTTGAACCAATGTACCCAACAATCTCCCCCTATTTGGAGAAGTCATAATCCTTAGTCAATGATATACACCATACAGAATAAAATCATAGCATGATGTAAAGCAGGATTATATATAGCAGGGCAATCATAAACATGTATCAATCAAACATGTATACACAGATAACATCTCAGAACAATTATGAAATAGATTTAAAACACATCATATTGTTCTCACAACTTTGTAATATTCATTATACAAAAGTTTTACATAGTGTTTGAAAAACACAAGATTACAATTGTAAACTGAATAAAATTCTGTTTTATTTTTGTTCAGCCTCCTTAATTACTATTCCTTTTCCAGATTGTACTTTGGCTTGAACAGGAGCTTCAGTAACTTCAGTATAAGCAGGCTTCTTGCCTTTCAGATCCTTTTTCTTTTGCTCTTCAGCTTTAATCTTTTGCCTTTCAAAATAATAATATGGCTTGGGAAAGTACTTGCTAGGCTCCTGAACAGTAGGAGGTAGCTTTCCCATCTTGGCCTTCCTTCTATATTGGACTATTGCTTCTTGCCTTGTCTCATGCTTCCTCCATTCCAATTCAGAAAACCATTTATTTCTGTCTTGAATGTTATCTTTTGCAGCTTTCCATGCTGTTAAGATAATGTTCCTTGAAGTGGGGCTCCACTGTTCAAAGTCTGGTATTTGTTCAGCTTGCTCCCTGAACCTTTTCTTAGACAATCTGGTTTCTTCTTCTTTCTGCAGAGCTTCTTGCATAGCCTCAGAAACTGGCTGAACAACCTTCTCTATGATGACATTGTCCTTTCCCCCTGGTGGGCTATACATGGATTGTATGTCAGCTTGAACCATATCAAAATCTGGAGGAGGGTAGATGACTTGAGCCACTTCTGGTTGCTCCCCTCCTAGATATGCAGGATGTATTCCAGATTCTGCTACATTGTCATCATCACATAAGGGAGGATAACCAAGGGTAGCTCTGATAGAATTAGATATCCACTTGGCATGATCAGAGCTGGCTTTGACTAACACCCTCTCCCCCTTTATGACTTCTCTTTCTATGTGATCTCTGACATCATCTTTCTGAAATCTCACTTGGTTATCCAAATAGTTGACTCCATCTTTAAAATAAGGTTTCAACCTTTGGAGTTTGTCAGTTATGATCTTCTGAGAGTCTTGTATGGCAGTCTTAACAGCAGTTATTTCTTCTTGGAATGCTTTGTCAAATTCTGCTTTAGCAGTATCAGTAGAAGTAGTCAGTCCAGCAGCTAAGTTCTGCATCTCAGTGATAATGGCATTGTGAGATTCTGTCAAATTATCATTCATCCTGATTTGATTTTCCAGTACATAGCCTTGCTTTACTTCAAGTTCATCTACTTGAGCTTTTATCTTTTCTTGATGTGTAGCCAAGTACACCACTGCATTCCCTCCCTTGTGGAAGCAGTCAGTCATCTCCTTTTTATTAAGATTAATTTCAAATCTTATGGACTTAATATCCTGTGCCAGATCAAACTGAAGAGATTTGTGCCCCTCATCCACATATGTCTCTATAGCTTTCCTGTGCTCATCAAGCTTAATCTGCATTGCAACCATTAGAGCACTATAATCAACAGTTGGTGTTGGCTGTGATATAGGCTGTGGTGCTACAGTTTGCAAAGCCTTTTTTGTAATTCTGGCTCCTTCTCTTGAATACTTGAAATTTCTTTTTCTTTGCCCTTGCAGCTTCCTCATCTTCATAAGCTGATGTGCTTGCAATTTCTACTCTCTCTTTAGGTAGCTCCTCAACAGCTTGGGGCTTCTCAGGCGCTTGCCTTGCAGATTCTTCCAGAATTACTACTTGCTCCCCCTCAACTTGAGCATTCTCCCCCTCAGCAGCAGCACAATCCTTGTCAAAATCTGTTTGATCCAGATTTAGGAAAAGATCTTCCATTGTATATTCTTGTGGAGAATGAGTTGGAGAAATTTTTGGCTCATCTACCACTGGATCAGAAACTACTTGAACTGTAACAGATGTGTCCTCTATGACAACATCTTGGACTTGACTATCTATCTGAGTTTGCTGATTAACATAATTTAAGGAATCAGACAATACATTATCCTTTATAGGAAAATCTAAAGCATTAAGCTCAGTGATTACCTCAAGGATGATGTTTGTTGCTTGCTCACTCTCCAGTATAGTTGGCTCTTCTACAACTAGAGGCTCCCCCTGGACTGAATCCTGGTGTAAGGGGCTAGCTGGTGGTAGCTCCCCCTGCCTCTCTACAGCATCTTGGTGAGCTGGAGACTTCCCAGCATTTCCATCTACACCCTCATCAGGAGTAAAGACAACTTGCTCTTCACTACCTGAGCTGCTAGAGGAATCCTGAGCCATTGGGGCAGTTTTCTTCTTCTTCTGTAGAGGTGTTGCTTTCTCAGGAGTTATTTTCTCAGGGGTTGGCATCTCCTTAGACAAAACCTTGTCCCATCTGGAGAAGATTCTCATGTCCATTTTCCTCATATGATTGATTTTACTGCCAGCAGCTTGACCCATAACCTCTGGTATACTACCAGCTAGGTATAAACTTATGATTCTACCCAAATTGGGTTTCTTCAGACTCTCCTTGATCTTCTCAAAGACAACAACAGACCAATCAGTTTTTAAGCTGAAGATTATCCTGGTTATGAGATTGAACATATGGGCAGATACCCTATCATGCCCTCCAGGCTTACTTAAGATTACCTTGCCAACAATTTCAGAAAGAAATTTTCCCTGGTTGTTCATGCCTTTCCTATTAAATACTGATCCTATTTTCATCGTTGAATCCAGACCACACCATGTCAATGCTTCTCTAGTCTTAGAAGCAGTTACTTCTTCTTCTTCCTTGGTTCTAGGCAGGTTTAGAACCTTTCTCAAACTTTTGGGAGAGACTTTCACCTTTTCTCCATGTACCCTGGATTTGATCTTTAATCCAGATTCGTCGATTTAAGCTCCATTCAGAAATTCTAACACTTCTTTCTTCTAGATCTTTGTGGGCTCTGAGACAAGAAATTCCAACCCCGAGTCTGCAACTAGGGTTATCAGATTCTTGATTTTCGGGTCTGCATCCTCAAACGCGTCTCGCACCAGTTCATAGCCTTCATTGACGTTCTCCTCGAGCTTTGGCGCCATTAGGGTTTGAAGAATTTGAACTGAGAGAAGAAAGGTGTCGACACACAAGTTTGGTCTCGAAACTTTTGAAAGCGTGTCGACAGACAGAGGCAAAATCCTATCTATACCTTTCTAGGTTTGAAGATGAAAGGGCGGGTCAGCTAACTTAAATTGTGTCGACACTATGGATAAGTGTCGACACAGACTTATAATGTCTCAACACACTGTGTCGACATAAGTTTAGTCGACAAATAATATGTGTCGACACTTATTTATGTGTCGACACCACTTAACTCGACACATAGTCGAGTCTTTACTTAGATAATTCTGAGTAAACACTAAGTGTCGACACCATCTTGGATGTGTCGACACCTACTTGTCATGTGTCGACACTAATTTTCTGAAGTGTCGACACCAACTTCCTAGATGTGTCGACACCTTTTCACTGAAGTGTCGACACCAATTTTCTGTGTCGACACCTTTTTACTTAGCCATTTCTATAAACTTATTCTAAGTTTATCATACCTAGTTCAATTTTAAACCTATTGAACTTAGTTTCTTCTAACGGCTTAGTATATATATCAGCTAGTTGATTATCTGTTTTAACATATTCCAGTAAAATATCTTCTTTTTCTACATGTTCCCTAAGAAAATGATACTTTATTTCAATATGTTTAGTTCTACTATGGGAAACAGGATTATGTGCAATTGATATAGTACTAGTAGAATCACAAAATAGTGGAGTTCTACTTACCTGAAATCCATAATCCTCAAGCTGATGTTGTATCCATAGAAGTTGAGCACAGCAACTTCCTGCAGCCACATATTCTGACTCTGCAGTGGAGATAGCCACACTTGTTTGCTTTTTGCTACTCCATGAAATCAGTCTTCCACCTAGAAATTGACAGGTTCCAGTTGTGCTTTTTTTGTCTTCTTTGCATCCTGCAAAGTCTGCATCTGAATAACCTGTTAGTTCAAAATCTCTATTCCTAGGGTACCAGAGGCCTAGATAAGGAGTGCCCTTTAGATATCTCAATATCCTTTTGACTGCTGTGAAATGAGACTCCTTAGGGCATGCTTGATACCTTGCACAGACACATGTAGCATACATGATATCTGGTCTACTTGTAGTCAAATATAATAGGGAGCCAACTATCCCTCTATACAAAGACTCATCTACAGGTTTCCCTGCATCATCCTTGCTAAGAGACATACTTGACCCCATAGGAGTCTTCATGGTACTGGATGAATCCATACCATACTTCCTTATGAGTTCTAGGGTGAACTTAGACTGGCATATAGATAAACCATTCTCAGTCTGTCTAACTTGGAGACCCAAGAAGAACTTAAGTTCCCCCATACTACTCATCTCAAATTGCCCTTGCATTAGTTTTGCAAACTTTTTGCAAAGACTACTTTCAGTAGACCCAAATATTATGCATCTACATATATTTGGACTAGTATTACTTTGCCTCTGGATTCCCTAAGGAATAGAGTCTTGTCTATTTTCCCCCTTGTGAACTTATTCTCAATGAGGAAAATAGACAGGGTTTCATACCAAGCCCTAGGGGCTTGCTTTAACCCATATAATGCTTTCCTAAGTCTATAGACATGATTAGGTTGAGTTGAATCAACAAAACCTGATGGCTGTTCCACATAGACTTCCTCTTTTAGATTACCATTTAGAAAGGCTGACTTTACATTCATTTGGTAAACTTTAAATCCTTGAAAGGTTGCATAGGCCAGGAACATCCTTATGGCTTCCAGTCTGGCTACTGGAGCAAAGGTTTGATCAAAGTCAATACCTTCTTCCTGCCTATATCCTTTAGCAACCAATCTTGCTTTGTTCTTAATGATGACTCCATGTTCATCCATCTTGTTCCTAAAGATCCACTTGGTCCCAATTATATTGTGGTCTTTTGGTTTAGGAACAAGCTCCCAGACCTTGCATCTCTTGAACTGATTCAACTCTTCCTGCATTGTCTCAATCCAATGAGGGTCTAGGATGGCTTCTTCAAACTTCTTTGGTTCAACTTGGGATAGAAAACTGGAGAAGAGCACTGCATTCAGATTTCTGCTCCTTGTTTGTAACCCTTGACTTGGATCACCAATGATTTGTTCTGCTGGATGATCTCTAAGATGCCTATTGGCTGGAGGCATCCTGACTTCAGGTTGAACTTCTTCAACTTATTCATCTTGTTGTACTCCTTGTACTTCTTCTGCATTAGGTACATGTAGTACTCCCCCTGGACAACAGCCACTATCTTCTACTTGTTGTCTTGCAGTAGGTTCATCTTCTGTAATGAGCTTGTCCATCTTCTTTGTTATACCTGTGGAGCTGCATACACTACTAGACAACTCATTGTTAATAAGTCTAGTTTCATCAAATACTACATGTACAGACTCTTCTACAACTTGAGTAGACAAGTTATAGACTCTATAAGCCTTACTATTGTTGCTGTACCCAATAAAAATTCCCTCTTGGGACTTGGCAGCAAACTTAGTCAAGTAAGACTTTCCATTGTTAAGTATAAAGCACTTACAACCAAAGATCCTGAAGTAGGATAGGTTTGGTTTCCTGCCTTTCACAACCTCATATGGGGTCTTGTTGAGGCTTTTAGTAATGGTAGCCCTATTAATAACATGGCATGCAGTATTAACTGCTTCAGCCCAGAAATATTCTGGTAGTGATGTATCACTTAATAGGGTCCTACCAGCCTCAATCAAGGTTCTATTCTTCCTCTCAGTCATGCCATTTTGCTGAGGTGTCCTTGGTGAAGAAAACTCTTGAAATATGCCAAATTCTTCACATAGTTTTGTCATACTATCAGACTGAAATTCAGTGTCATGGTCACTTCTTATTTTGACCACTGTACTATCTAGTTCATTCTGAATTGCTTTGACAAAGCTATAGAAGACACTAGGTGTTTCAGATTTCTGTCTAAGGAAGAACACCCAGGAAAACCTTGAGTAGTCATCTACAACTACAAAGGTATAGACCTTCCTACCTAGGCTGTGAACTGGCATTGGACCAAAGAGATCCATATGCAAGAGGTATAAACACCTCACAGCATCTTTGTTTTCAATGCTTCTAAAGGTGGATCTAGTCTGCTTGCCCTTTTGACAAGCTAAGCAAATACCATCTTTAATACACTTAACTTGAGGACCATTCCTCACTAGCTCTTTACTAAAGAGTTTGCCAATTGTCTTGTAGTTGAGATGGGCTAGTCTCTTGTACCATTTGACACAATGAGAGACTGTATCATAAGCTACAAGACATACTGAAGAACCATTGTTCTCAACCATAATGTCTAGGCAGTAAACATTCCTTTTTCTATAACCAGTCAAAATGATCTCTTGATCATTTGACCTCCTGATATGACAACCATCTTTGACAAATGAGATGTCATATCCTACATCACTCAATTGACTTATACTAATGAGGTTATGTTTCAAACCTTTAACATAGGCCACTTGAGAAATTGTAATATAGGAGTTAGATATGTTACCAAAACCCTTGATGATCCCTTTTTTAGAATCACCAAAGGTGACTTTTGGACCATCCTTGATGGGTGTGTAGTCCTTTAGTAAACCCCTTGTTCCAGTCATATGTCTGGAACATCCACTGTCCAAGTACCATATTGGGGCATGGCCACTTGGACTCACCTGCAAAACAGATTAGTGAACCTTAGAACCCAAAGAATTCTTGGGTCCTTGGTACTGGTTAGTTTGTTTCCTAACAAAGCTACCTGTAGGTTTTCCAACAGGCAGTTTGCTACTCACTTTGGCACTAGCATTGTGCCAATAGTCCATTGCAAAGTGGCCTACCTTGCCACAGCACCAACACTCAAACTTATTGTACCTTTGCTTAGGTACAGTCTTAGCTGTTTTATCTACAGCTGACTTGTTGAGAGTTGGGGCTTTGCCCTTGGACATGGACTTGAACTGAACAGTCCTAGCTGGTTTAGTAAATCCCAGTCCAGCTCTACCTTTGTGATGAACAAATTCATCAATTAAGGGTAGAACTGACTTAGGTTTAGAAAACCTAGCAACTAAGTCTTTCTCCTTCTAAAGATTAATCTCCAGACTCTTGATTTGATCATTCTTAAATGATATAGTCCCCATCTGAATCATAGTTATGTGCTTCAGTCTGGCTATC
The DNA here is from genome assembly GCA_039583875.1 of Platanthera guangdongensis. Lineage (NCBI taxonomy): Eukaryota > Viridiplantae > Streptophyta > Magnoliopsida > Asparagales > Orchidaceae > Platanthera > Platanthera guangdongensis. The sequence goes on along the minus strand of CM077147.1, from coordinate 104,772,670 downwards.
TCATTTAGCTTTTGATCAAACATCTTCTCATAATCAGTTGCAGCCATTTTGAGACTTGCAATCTCCTTAGCTTGACTCTTGTCCAAGGATTTGCATTTCTTAAATGCTTGCAACAGAACTTTATATTCATCTATCAACTGATGAATATCCTCTTTAGACTCAGATGCACTCTCATCACTTGATGATGATGAATCTGATTCTGAACTAGCACAAGATAATGAACTTAAAGAACAATATTGTACCTTATTAGGTCCTGGCTGCTCCAGGAATTTGTCACTTTCTGTCAATGCCATTTGCCCTTGGCACTGACTGTCCTCTTGTTCATATATAGAGTTCATGATCTGAATGAACTCTTCTTCTTCTTCCTCAGCAAACAGTCTTATATATGCCTCAGCATCTGACTCAGTTTCTGATGAAGAAATGTCTGACAGGCTCTTGTCCTTTTTGGCAACAAAAGACTTTTCCTTCTTGCCCTTGTATTGAGTCTTTTTCTTGTCATTAGACTCCTTCCTTTTCTCTGCACAGTCTGCAACAACATGTCCTTGTCTATTACAGCAATATCATACAATTTTTGAAAGAGTTGCTTTGCTAGACTTTGTCTTTTTCCTGTCTTTCTTTGAAGACTTTTTATTCTGATAATAGCCTTCTTTACCCTGTGAAGTAGATGGCCTTGTCCTCCACTGTTTCTTCTTTAAGAACTTCTGAAAATGTCTTGTGAAGGCAGCAAAGTCCTCATCACTTTCACTACTTTCAGACTTTCTACTTGCTGACTCATCTGATTCAGTTTCAGCTACTTTTGGTGGTGGAGTTGGTGACTTACTTCTATACTTTCTGGGGGCTTCTGTTTTGAATGCCACTGTCCTTTCTTTATGTTCACTTCTTGTTGATTTCTCCTCTTCTTTCCTCACCATCAACTGCATCTCATAGGACAGCAGTTTTCCAAATAGTGTTGGTGGAGGAATTTCTGCCAACTTTGCCATTTCCCTAATGGCACAGATCTTGGTGTCACAATCTTTTGTTAGGGACCTTAGAAACTTATCATTGAGCTCATAATTACTGAACTCTCTGTCATAGGACATTAGCTCATTCACAGTCCTATAGAACTTCTTATAGATTCAGTTATGCTATCAGATCTACTTTGCCTAAAGCTTTCATATTCTTGGTTTAGCAAAGATTTTCTATCTTGCCTCACTTCTTCAGAACCCTCCATGTACACAATAAGAGTATCCCACATTTCCTTGGATGTCTTGCAGTGTATCAGATTCTGAAAGGTAGCATCATCTATAGCACTCACAATGATGTTCTGAGCCCTTTTGTCCATTGTGGCAAGAACAATCTCATCCTTTGTCATTTCAGAGAAATCCTTTGGTGTTCTCTGATTTGCATCTAAGACTGATACCTTCATGGGCACATATGGCCCTTCTTTCACTGTGATATAAATCCTAGGGTCTGAGGCTTCCATAAACAGTCTCACCCTTTCCTTCCAGATGCCAAAGATTTCCTTACTGCAAATGGGTAACTTCATGGATCCCAATTCCTTATGATTCTCAGTGGAACCCATGGTTCTTGCTTTTCTTGATTCTGTAATGTACTTAGACTGAATCTGCCAACAGGATCTTCTCAGACAGTTATGTCCTTTTTTGAGTAACCTGGCTCTGATACCACTTGAAAGATATTGTACCTAATCACCTAGAGGGGGGTGAATAGGTGACTTAAATCTTTTTAACTTTTTAGGCAGAATTCAGAGTTTATCACAGATTTATATCTACTTTTGCACAGCAATTAAACAGCAATCACAGCAAACCACATACACACAGAGAACACACAGGTTTATAGTGGTTCCCCAATGTTTGGGTACATCCACTTTCCCCCTTCGCCTATCTAGTAGTGTACTAGATTCGGCCAAACTCCTCCACTATCTCAGATCCTCAGATCTTACACTCAGAACCCTAAACCAGGTTCCTACAACTCAGGCCCAAGGCCCTACAACTCAGCTTCTTCACAAAGCCTACACTCAGCCACCAAGGCCTACACTCAGCCACCAAGGCCTACACTCAGCCACAACAGGCCTACACTCAGAGATACAACTCTCCTACACTCAGGCACACAGGCCCTACACTCAGCCTTTATAATTACAGGCTTACAAAACTCAGATCTCTAAGGATCCTACAAGAAAATATGAATACAAAATGTAATCTCAACAACTCAATGAAAAGAGAGAAGAGTTGTGAGTTTCTTGATGAGTTCTTGGAAGAACTCAGTTGAGATCAAACTGACTTGGCTTTTTTCAAAGCTTCTTGAATGTAGAACACAATAAGATTGATCTCTTCTGCAGTTGATACTTGATCTCTGCTACTTAAGATCCAGAACAAAATCTGAACCCTACTTCTCAGCCTGGTTCCAATGGCTGATTTCTTGGATGGAGCTCTCTCTCTCTCTCCAACTTCTTAGATCTTCACTAGATTCTTCAAGGAATAGCTAGATCTTCTTTGTATATCTTGATGTGTTGATCATCTTAATCAATCTCTTTATGTAGACAGTATAAGCCTATTTATAGGCCTTCTTCATGGTAACCGGCTGGTCCGGTTCATAACTGATTTCTGACAACTCTGACAGGTGCAGTAGACCGGCTGGAATGGCAGCTGTCAAGTCATCCAGTCAGTTCTTGAAAATTCTGTAACTGTCTGAAGGTGTCGAGACTGTCTGTCTTTAAGTGTCGACACTTATAGACTAAGTGTCGACACAAGTTGACTAAGTGTCGACACTAGCCTACAAGGTGTCGACACAACTCCTTGTGTTGTAGAATGCACTTCTCGACACAGCTTCTTCTTCATGTGTCGACACTGATAATGTGTGTCGACACAAGTACTTGTACTTCAGTATAATGCTGAATTCTTGTAAGTGTCGACACATCTCCTTTGTGTCGACACATCTTCATGTGTTAAACTTGTCAGTGTCGACACTGCTTCTTGGTGTCGAAACATGTCTTCAGTGTTGATACTTGCTGAGTGTCGACACTGCTCCTTGTGTCGACACATTCTTCTTCTGTTGAGACTCTGGCTGAGTGTCGACACATCTCCTTTGTGTCGACACTTGTACTTAGAATATTCTTGAACTTTGCTAAGTGTCGACACAGCTCCTTGTGTCGACACTTTCTTCAAGTGTTGAGTCTTCAGCTGAGTGTCGACACATTCTTTCTTGTATCGACACTTTCTTCAAGTGTTGACTCTTCTGCTGTGTGTCGACACATTGTTCTGGGTGTCGACACTTATACTTAGACTCTGCTGACTTTTGCTGAGTGTCGACACAGCCTCCAAGTGTCGACACTTTCTGATGTAGACACAGTTTCACTGGGTGTCGACACAACTGCTAAGTGTCGACACTGCTTCACTGCACTTTCCTTCATTGAGTGTCGACACAGCTCCTTGTGTCGACACTTTCTGTCTGGTGTCGACTCTGCATCCCTGGTGTCGACACAATGACTCCAAGTGTCGACACTGCTTGCCTGGGTGTCGACACAAGGCTTCTTAAGTGTCGACACTTTCCCTCTGGGTGTCAACACATGGACTTAGAAACTTTTTCTTCTTTCCTGTAAATACTTAACCTGCACAAGTAAACTCAACATACATCAAATACATTTTGATGTATGTCATTGAGTAGGGTGAGGCTTCTTCAAATCAGGTACATTTGAACCAATGTACCCAACAACGGGCAAAATGCCCCGTCTTGCCACAAGTAAAACACGCACCCGGGGTCCGACTCGTAGTCGCCCCAGAAGCACCAGAAGGAGTTGGACCCGAAGTCCTATGCTTCTTGAAAGACCTCCGATAGCCGGACTTTGAAGTAGTCGGCACTTTGAATTCATATTTCCTATCACCCAAGCTTTTCTTTGCTTGTACAATCTTCATGTCCTTCTCCAAGGACCGGGCAGTATTGACCAAGGTTAAGAAACCCTGCGTCATCGGCCCCGAGAGTAGTAACCTCAACTCATCTCTCAACCCTTCATAGAAGCGATTAGTCTTGCGCTCCTCATCCACAATAGTGGAGCTAGCATAACGACTCAGACGAGTAAACTCGTGGAGATATTCATCCACGCTCCTCTCACCCTGAACCAACTTCAGAAACTCATTCTCCAACACTATCCTCTGCGTCGAAGGGAGGTATCTAGCCAAGAACAATCTCGAGAACGCCTCCATCGAGACATCAACAAGTTGCCTACCTCTCAACAAGTGCAGCTCCAATCCTTCCCACCACATTCTCGCTTCACTGTCCAAAAGGAACGTAGCGATGGTGGTCATTTGCCACTCCTCTGTCTCTGTTGCTGTCATGACTCTCTTCACCCTGGAGAGCCAGTCTTCAGCTTGAGATGGGGTTCCCATCCCTGAGAATACCGGAGGGTTAAATCTCATTACATGCTTAAGCTGCCTCTCAGTTGCCCTCCTTGGCACCAACGGTTCCACTATCACTTGTTCCACTCTCCTCGGCTCAGCCTCTTTAAGAGGTTCCTGCTCCATCGCAGGAGCGGGCTGCTGCGTTTGCCTTGCAGGCTGCGCATTTATCATGGCCAACACTGCTTCGGCCACCAATCGTAAGTTCTCAGCCGATAGAGGTGTTGCAGGAGCAACATCTGGTGCACTGCTGGCCTCAGAAACTCGGCGTATTTTCATTCCTAAGAGGACATTCATGGGTTCTTTTACTGTTATAACGATGACGCACATAATGTGCTCACCACCCCGTAAAAAGAATCTGCCCACGAATTCATCTTAAGCCCGACCAAAACTAGTAGTTTGATACCAAATTGTAACACCCCCTATACGTCGCATAGCATATAGCAGTAGGTCCGGCCGGGGCCCGACGCCGTATGCCACAGACAGACCGGGAGGTTACTCATGGAAACCATCCAACCAATCACAACGTCCTACACAGAGCATTCTAGCGGAAGCAATTTATAAAAGTTGTAATAAAGAACCCAGCACTAAAGCATGAATCCACTAATACCAAAATAGGAATGTTATACATACACCAGTACAAGCCTTAAGGCTTTACAAAATTGTTCACTTCATATTACATGTTTTACAAACCACGACACGCAGGCCGGTCATAGATGAATAAAACAGTAAACACTCCAATTAGGCCTTTGAGGGCCGGCTTCGCAAATTGGGCTTTAGCCCGCTATTGACCACTCGGTCCAGCAGCACCTGCAAGAAACAAACCACCGCATGGTGGCAAAACAAGGCAACGGTCAGCAATGCTGACCAAATTATAACGATCCCACCCCCAACTCGGGGCGGCGATGCTCCTTCCCTGCATTTCATTAGCATAAGCGAGCATTATATCAATATTCAATTCATCATAGACGTTGGCTCGCACAGCCACACGCCCCGTGCTCTCAGGGCACATTCTCGGTGAATCGGTCGACGTCACGTCAATTAAAGCCATAGACATTCCAGACTCACCACCGCCACTTTGACGGCCAAACCTATGAGCATTTTTGTCTTCCCGGCATGGGTCACATCAATTTAAGCCATAGACTGTCGAAGACCCTCATCTATAACAATGGCAAGTGCCACGTAACTTTAGGTCTCTTTAACCCGAACGACATAGAAGTGGGTACGGTTCCATCTAACCCGTGCTCACGTCGCAACGACAATTTAAGCCATTTGTGCGGGTCAAACTTCTCCCGAGTCCCATGACCATCACATTTCACATCACCCGGTTATGTTCAAGTTGGCTCTCCGGCCACCAAGTTGGCAGGATCACGCATCCGCCCAGTTTTCTGGGTGCACCTTTGGGTTAATCCCCAAGGCTCCCTGTTGCAATCTACCGTGTAGAAAACCCGAAAAACAACCAATAGCACGGAGTTTTCTCCGGTATTTATGCAATGCAACATCACTGATCCAGACCAACATGTCCGGGTAGGCTTCACATATCATGCCTATGTCCGTTCTCGCTTACGGACTCTAAACAACGGGGACTTCACATATCTACCCGAAGGAATGCCTCCAACTCACCGCAAACTCGCGAGAGCGGGCTTCCTATGCAAAGAAGGACAGCTACTCATGCTCAAGAAGAGAATCGTTACCCTAGCGTTCCTCTTTGGCGTCATGGAAAAGTAAGCGGATGAAAAGCACCGCACTAGCTTTGCCTCCGTAGATCCGGAGTCGGCTCGCAATTTGGAGCTTCGAAGCTCCTCCAATGGCCGGATCTAGCCTCTTCTTCCTTCCTTGGCTCTCCTCTCTTTCTAAGATTTAGAAAGACAGCCACTCATGAAAAGTGAGAGTTTCTAAGGCCCAATCCCGGGTATATCCCTTCAGGAACAACCCCCAGCCGTTGGATCATCAATTAAAGAAATGAACGGCTTTGATTCGGGACTGAAATGCCCAATCTGGACCGCACACGGCCTGGCACACACCCGTGTCCAGGGCTGTGTTCCTCATTCGCCGTCAAAATTGGCGCGCCTAGAACAACACACGGGTATCGAACACGCCCGTGTTCGACCTGACATGCCTGTGTTCCACCTGACACGGCCATGTGGCCGGCCGTGTACCCCCATCGTTTTTCCCCGAAAACAACCCGAGCACTGCACGGGTTCTAGGACACGCCCGTGTCACCTCAACACGCCTGGGCTCTAGGTCGTGTACACGGTCTCGACACTCGACACTTCGTCGAGCGAAGATCGTCGACCTGACGACACGGCCTTGGACACGCCCGTATCCTAGGCTGTGTGCCTTGTCTCGACACATCATCGAGCGATATTCGTCGGCTCCCTGGGACGAGTGTCGACATGGGTCGACACGCCCTGCGACACGCCCGTGTCGCAGGCCGTGTGTCATGTCGCGACCCTTCGTCGAGCGCAGTGTCGACTTCACGGGCTTAGTGTCGACACGGGTCGACACGCCCTGCGACACGCCCGTGTCGCAGGCTGTGTGCCCTGTCTCGACACAACATCGAGCGAAATTCGTCGACACCTTGGGCCGATCGTCGACACGGCCTTGACACGCCCTGCGACACGCCCATGTTGCAGGCCGTGTTCTTTGCTCGATGATCGTCGACTCCAAAATCGTCGACCTCTCGACCAACTCGACGACACAAGCCTGACACGCCCGGGGACATGCCCGTGTCCCGGGCCGTGTGCCTCCTGCCAGAACCAAAAACTGGCCCAAAACGTCACCCATCGCTCCTTTGAGTTTCGGGGCGTTACACGACCAGTGGTCGTGCGCACTAAGTTCAATGGTCGTGCGATTACCCCAAACAGGACTCCAGAAAAGAGGAATCAATGCACACGATCAGTGGTGCACGACCGTTGGTCGTGCGCATTATGTCCAGTGGTCGTGCGCTTACCCCAGGCTGATTCTGGAAAACGTAGAGTAGTGCGCACTATTAGGGGCGCACGACCAGTGGTCGTGCGCATTATATCCCATGATCGTGCGCAGTATTCCTGTTTCACAACCATCCCGGAACACGCACACGACCCCTGTACCGAAAGGAAAAACCAATCACTGATATGTGCAGACATTCCAGGCAATAATAAAAAGGAGAACGGACTATAAAAATAATAAAATACACAACCACGGGCATAAATGTGCACTTCCTATGGAAATATAGGCAAGATGAAATATATATGATAATGAACTAAAAGTGAAGTGCAAGCGACGAAAAACAAGCTCAGATGAGTCTGAAAATAGGTATATAAAGTGGACTCATCACACCCCCAGACTTAACTGTTTGTGCATCCCGAGCAAACAAAATCGAAGCAGATAGGGAAAAATACTAGTTAACAAAGAAATTGCAAAACAAAGTACCATGCGAAGTCGCCTGCTCGCGTGCGTAAAAATACAATAGAGAAAATTTCTAAGTATACAGAATAGTTTATACTTTTCACAATGTGTAGCAAAATTTTATTATTACTCAAAAATGGAGTCACAGTGAATCATCCGGTCATGCGTAGGGAGAAAGTAGACTAATCGCTAGGCGAGCATTGCCAAAGATCGGGACTCCGGATAACCTCCAAAGGAATCCACCAATGTCGGTGACCATATGCTTGCCCTTTCACACTCTCTCCACGGCACGAGTTAGACTCAAGCACGAATCCGTAGGACTTGGAGTATAATATAGGCTTAGGTGAAGGCAGGGTATATAAAGGTAAACAAGACGGACACGCACACCCAAAATAAGATCGCCCGAAAACGCACACAGCTAAACTCAATGGACAAACACGTGCGACGCACCACCAGACTTGGACTTTTGACGGTGCGTGCACGCCCATAACGAACATAACTCAACAACATTTCACAACTCAGCAATAATAAATATACATATACATTTTCTTTTTTTCTTGTATTCCACATTGGGAATTTTCTTTTTATTTTTTTTTTTATTTTTTTTAATTTTCTTTTTATTTACTATCATATTTTTTTCTTTTCTTTTTTTTTTTTTTTTTTCTTTTTTTTTCTTTTATCCAAATAGTCAAAACAAAATAGGAAAACACGGCAACACCACAAGCTGCACAAACACCAACAAAACTGCCCACACAAAACGGATATAAACTACAACAAAACAAACTAACCAAGCGACCACATTCAGATGTGCGAGTAGGAAAGGATATATGGCTATGGTAGCGAGGTGAAGGGATTTCAAAGGAAGGGACGGGCTCAACGGGGATAACAACGGATAGATGTCGGGAATGGTACAAGGCTCAAACGAGACAAAGTGACGGCCCGCATCACGCACTCACTTGACTAACCATGTACCCATGCTTCGAGAGTAGCTAGGGGCAAGTTCTTAGCCAACGAGAAAGACTATCCATCCTCCCGACTCGAGCAATACGAACCTAACGGCCGTCTACACACATCCCTAAGCTACCATCGAATTCACACCGGATTCACCAATTTTTGAGTAGAATAAAAGTATTTACGCAATTAGAAAAATATAAAACTAAAAGTATACAGAAAAATTAAATCTACTCGAATTTCTACACAAGACGAGAGCAGTTGACTAGGAGCACAGTAAGGTCAACATTTTACTCTGTCTCACAATCCTAAGCCAGCACCATAATTTTCCCAAATCTAACGAAGAAATGAGTTTAACTCGCGGCACGCAAAAACTAAGCACGAGTACATGTAGGTGCAGTGGTGTGCAGTGCAATGAACTAATCAAAATATAACTATAAAAGCTTTTAGTATGCACATGAGATGTGCACGTGCAAAAGGTAACAGATCTCTCCCCCAGACTTAAACTAAACTACACAGCATATGATAGAGAAATTAAGATCATAGAGAGCTAAGCGAAGAGGTTACCCAATGCTCAGCTAGTGAGCATACCAGAAGATGCGTGGAAATCTGAAACAGGCCCGCCATACGAAGAATCACAACCATGCCAATGCAATTTTCCAAGAATACCTGCAGGGGTGAGCTCCGCAAAAACAAAACAAAATATACAAAAAGAAATACTAAAACTAAAATAGACAAGAAAAATAAAATGCAGAAAATGAAAGATAAGTACTGGGGTTATTGTCATCCCAGCACGACTTATTACATTCTAAACAGTTCTAGCTAATGGGCCTATGAAATAAAAAGTGCACAGATAACTGTTCCAATATCCGTTTCGGTAACGGGTACCGATACGATGATAGAGCAGTTACCCCTCTACCTAAATATTAATACATGCTCCTTGCAGGCAGAGGAAATAGGAAATAAGAAGAGGAGGAGCACTGGTCCTCGCTCATCTTATCACAAAAAGTATCCTCGCCTAGCAAGGCATTGTCAACCACAGGTGTGCAGGGTGTGATGGCAACGGCAAGAACACCAGGCTCATCATCATCCCAGCATATCCGTGGAGACTCAACCTGCACAGGCTCAGATAGAGAAGGGGGATCAAGAATTAAAGGAGACAAAGAACTAAAATAATCAGAAAATGGGAGAGTGATCCCGGTATCACTCTCAGCAGGATCCAAGCAGAGATCATCGTCGGTATCATACGATTCGTACCGAGGGGAATCCGAGAACTCAAGGTCCGCAGTGGTAAGAGGAACAACCTCATCTAATAAGGAGGTGCAAACCTCCGCATCGGAAAGGGGATATTCCTCATCCCACCAGGGTGCGTAAAAGTGTTCCGAAGATCCACCTTCTCTGTCGGAGATAGAGGAATCATCATCCCACTTCGGCGCAACCTCGGGCACCGAATCATCAACAAGTACGGCATCATCAGCCGACTCACACAAAAATGGAGTAGCACAATCCGGTAAAAATTGCGGAGGGGCAAGGCTGCTCTCAAAATCAAGCACTGAATGAGCAGGCCCCATCGCAAAATCATTCGCTGACGCCACACCGTCGACAACCGGAACAATCTCATCGTCCCATAAAGGAGCGTCCATGAGTTCCTACTCCTCTTTTTGTTGGCTAACACCAAAGTGATCATCATCACTCAAGGAAATCTCGTAAAAAGGGATCGAGGGACCCATGAAAGAGTTGTATGCGGCCAGAGATTCTTCAGTAATCTCAACGGGTAAAGAATGAGCAAGGTGTGCTATGTCAGTGTATGGGCCAGACAACACCCTGGTAGGCCTGTCCACAACAGTCTTCCGCGAACGGGAGGTTATTGTGCACACGCCCTCAGAGGGAGAAGGCTTGCACAAACGAGGGCAATCCTTCAACATGTGGCCCACAACTTGACATAACAAACACCGAATGCAATGCTCAGCATTCATAATAGCAATGGCATCGATGGATCGGCGCAAAGTGTCAAGGATACGACACTCAGCATAAGGATCCATCACGAACAAAAATAATTGCTGAAAAAGTGCTACACAGCTAAAATGAAAATAGCACGGATCTACTATCTAAATCAAAAATCAGAAAAGGGTAAAAATAAATAAGCAAAATAAAAATTCTAATAACCAAAGCAAATAAATAAAAAAAATGATATGCACAAATGGAAAAGGGCTTCAATCTATTATCTCTCTCCACAAACTCACACGACTGTGTTCCCCGGCAACGGCGCCAAAAACTTGATGCTTAAGATCACGGCAGTGAACCGGTCGCACAAGTAATATAAAATGGGGGTTTTCCCAAGTATCGATCTCACAAGGAACATAGTAAGGTGGAGTTAATTTCGAGGAGGACTTGAGATTGAAGTCCTTAGGTCGGAGAAAACTAAGGGGAGGTTTTTATATTTGCGAAAACAGAAAATAAAACTCTATCAACTACTCCTATGCAACGCCGCTATGCGATGCTTCGCCAGGCGGGATGGAAGACTAGTCGGGCCGCTATGCACAAAATCACTAGGCGGATGGACGAGAAGGCTAGCGAATGAGGTGGTTAGAACAGCGGAATGAGGGTCGTGAGCACCTCTTCGCAACGCACGCCACTAGCAATTGCTAGTGCGGCAAGGGTGGATGGTGGTGGATGGAATATGGCGTAACTCAAGCAACTTAGGCAGTAAAATGAAATAGGAATCACATAGACATGATACACATAACATATACAACCAAAGTGCACTTCATCAATATAAATAGATTTAAACACCAATATTCAACAATAAAGCAAGAACAAGTCAAGAGATCGACCGAATCCGAAGTCTTGCTGAGGATTCACGGTTGGAATCGTCGGGTTGTCATTCCGCATCCAAGCTCGGTCCTCAACTGCGTCTGGGGTAGAGAAGGGCTGTCACCACCTTCCAATGGCCTGTCTTCTTCATCTCACGATAGCGGATGAAGTTTGCTAGCTTTCCTTTGCTTGATGGCTATGGCGTCAAACCCTACTTGAAGCTCACGGATGAAGAAGAAGGCCGAGAGGAAACTCCGGCTTGGATTTGGCGGTGAAAGCTTGCCCAGAGCACCTCCCTAGGGTGGAAGATGAAGGGGAATGGCGGAGAAGGCGGAAAACGGCAGAGAAATGTCGAGCTCTGGATCCTCTCTCGAATTAGGGCGAGACCTGCACTATTTATAGAAAGTAGAAATGAACAATGCGCACGATCACAGGCGCACGACCAGTGGTCGTGCGCACTATGTCCGGTGCTCGTGCACACTGGCATGGAAGATCAGGAAGAAGAACTGGGATAATACGCACGAGTAGTGGCGCACGACCAGTGGTCGTGCGCACTAAGTTCAATGGTCGTGCGATTACCTCAGACAGGACTCCAGAAAAGAGGAATCAATGCACACGATCAGTGGCGCACGACCGGTGGTCGTGCGTATTATGTCCAGTGGTCGTGCGCTTACCCCAGACTGATTCTAGAAAACATAGAGTAGTGCGCACGATCAGGGGCACACGACCAGTGGTCGTGCGCATTATATCCCATGATCGCGCGTTGTATTCCTGTTTCACAACCATCCCGGAACACGCACACGACCCCTGTACCGAAAGGAAAAAACCAATCACTGATATGTGCAGACATTCCAGACAATAAAAAAAGGAGAACAGACTATAAAAATAATAAAATACACAACCACGGGCATAAATGTGCACTTCCTATGGAAATATAGGCAAGATGAAATATATATGATAATGAACTAAAAGTGAAGTGCAAGCGACGAAAAACAAGCCCAAATGAGTCCGAAAATAGGTATATAAAGTGGACTCATCATGTATTTATTACAAAGGTATGACCTCCCTTATATAGAATGGAGGAGAGAGGAGAGAAAACAAATAAGAGATGTGGGACTAAAAAATTACAGGACACAAGCGAACTATACATACACAAACCACACAAGTCGCGCGGTTAGACTGAAGGGCTAACCGCTCGGCTACTACCACAGAGAGAGAGAGATCGCCATGGGAGACCGCTATACCGCCTGGTCTCTAAGTCGCCAGAGACAAACCGCTAGACCGCTTGGACCTCAGACAGCAACACACAGCAACCAAACTGATGAAGAGTAACAGCATAACCGCGCGGTCATCAACCCGCCAAGCCAGACTTCCAGACCGCCCGGTCACCAACTTCAACACTCCCCCTCAAGCTGGAGCATATATATCGATCATGCCCAGCTTGTCACAAATATGAAGAAGCGAAGCAGATACTGGCTTAATGAAGATGTCAGCCAGCTCTTTATCAGAAGTGACGAAGGGAGTGCAAATTTGTTCTTTCAAAATCTCTTCACAAATAAAATGACAGTCGACCTCAATGTGCTTGGTTCTTTCATGGAAGACCGGATTTTTGGAGATGTATATAACAGCCTTGTTGTCACAGAACATAGGTAGAGGATGGTTGTAGACCTCTCCTAAATCCAGCATGAGAGCCCGTAGTCATTTTAACTCACAAGTGGTCGATGCCATACTCCGATACTCTGCTTCAGCACTGGACCTGGAAACAACAGACTGCTTCTTGCTCTTCTAGCTAACCAGATTTCCCCCAACAAAGGTACAGAAATCGGAGGTAGATTTGCGATCCCCTTTATCATCAGCGTAACTCGCATCTGAGTATGCTTCAACCCTCAGATGACCATTCTTCTGAAAGAGTAGACCTTTCCCAGGCGCTGCTTTGACATACCCCAAGATCCGTAAGGCGAACTGTAGATGGCACTCCCTAGGTGCTTGCATGAATTGACTCACCTTGCCCACAGCATAGGAAATGTCGGGCCTGGTCACTGTGAGATATATGAGCTTACCAACTAGATGTCTGTACCGTGTAGTATCTGAAAGAAGGGGCGAATCATCTGTCCATGTTTTGTCTTCTCCAATTGCCATGGGGCATCGGGCAGGTTTGGCTCCAGTCAATCCTGCTTCTTTTAATAGATCAAGGGCATACTTATGCTGGGAGAGGACTAAGGAGTTGGACTTCCGAGAGATTTCGATCCCCAAAAAGTACTTCGGAGACCCATATCTTTCATGACCAGATGTTGACGAAGATGCCGCTTTGTCAAGGCTACCCCTTCCAGATCATCGCCAGTGAGAAGAATATCATCAATGTACATAGCAATAACCACCAGTACCAAGGAGGTTTTGCGAATAAAGAGCGAGTGATTGGCAGAGCTGCGCGCAAAACCAACGGCCGACACGATGCCGCTGAACTTGTCAAACCAAGCTCGAGGGCTCTGCTTGAGGTCATAGATTGGCTTCTTCAGTCGGCATACTCGTGTCTCCCCCTGAGCAACATACCCAGGAGGTTGCTCCATATAGACAGCCTCCTAAAGATCACCGTAAAGGAAGGCATTCTTGACATCCAGCTGGGAAATCGGCCACTCTCGATTGACTGCGAGAGAGAGAAGGACTCATATAGTGCTGAGACGAGCCACGGGAGAGAAAGTGTCAAAGTAATCAACACCATATATCTGAGTAAAGCCCTTAGCAACAAGGGGAGCTTTATAATGGTCCACCGTGCCATCCGGGCAAAATTTGACCACAAAGACCCAGCAACAGCCAACAACATCGGTACTGAGGGGAGGAGGAACAAGAGTCCAGGTACCCCGCTCCGTGAGGGTTGTCATTTCCTCATCTATGGCCATCTTCCAGTGAGGAATAACAAGGGCCTCCTGGTAGGAACAAGGTGTGGCAGTGGCAGTGGCAGATATAGCTAGCGCAAAGGCCCTGCGAGAGGAGGTAAGACGATCATATGAAACAACAGTAGTAAGGGGGTGTAGGGCACACATCCGCACCCCTTTGTGAAGAGCAATAGGAAGGTCCATGTCGGCGGCGCCCTCAGCATCTGGAACATCTGTGGCAGAGAGAGATGGCCTGGGAGGAGGGAGCGGCGGCGGTGGAGATGAGGGAGACGGTGGCGGAGAAGTGGGAGAGAGAGGCGGAGGGAGAGGAGGGGACGGAGATGGTGTAGGGGTGGATATCGCAGTAGGAGATGAGGGAATGAAGGGAATAGCAGGAGAATCCGAAGCTGGGGGAAGAGGAGAGGAAGCTGGGGGAAGAGAAGAGGAGTCATCCGAGAAGTAGGAGGCATTCTCGAAGAAGGTAACGTCAGCGGATACGAACTGCTGACGAAGAACGGGGTTAAAGTAACAGTAGCCTTTCTGAGTGGTGGAGTACCCCAGAAAGACACATTTGGTGGAGCGAGGGGATAGCTTATCACGGGTGGCAGATGGGGCATGCATAAAGGCAGTGCACCCAAAGATTTGGAGAGGGAGAGGAAAAGGCTCCTTGCCCGGATACAGAATGGAAAATGGGGTTTTCCCGTGAAGAACTGTGGAGGGAAGGCGTTGATGAGGTAGCATGCAAGGAGAACAGCATAGCCCCAATATGAGCGAGGGACATGCATCTGGGTCATCAATGTGTGAGCGACATCGAGGAGGTGATGGTTTTTGCGTTCCGCCACCCCATTTTGTTGGGAGGTATAAACACAGCTGGTCTGATGAATAATGCCATGTTGCACACAAAAAGAGGTAAAAGCATGACTTAAATATTCTTTAGCATTGTCGGAGCGAAAGGTTTTAATACAAACACCAAACTGAGTTTTAATTAACTGATAAAAAGAGATCCATACATCGAAAAGTTCAGAGCAATCTCGTAAGAGATACACCCAAGTACATCTAGAAAAATCATCAATAAAAGTTACAAAATAAGAACTACCTCGACCAATGGTGAGGGTATCAGCAGGTCCCCAGACATCGGAGTGGACAAGATCAAATGGACGAGTAGAGCCCCGACCTTGCTTCGGTGGGAAGGAGGAACGGTGATGCTTGCCGAGTTGATAAGCGTCGCAGTGGAGAGGAGTACTAGAGGGAGGGAGGTGGGGCAGAAGCTGATGTAGAAGCCATGGTGGAGGATGACCGAGGCGGAGATGCCACTGGAGAAGATCCGTACAAGAAGATGAGAAGGCGGACAAGGCAGAAACATTGTCGAGGAAGTAGAGGCCGCCGCTCTCAGTCCTAGTAGCAATCGTCCGTTGGGAGCTCGGTTCCTGAAAAGAACAAGAAGTCAGAGTAAATGTCACAGAACACTGAAGCTGCTTGCATAAAGAGGTAATCGACAATAAATTGCACGAAAACTTGGGCACATAGAGAGTGTCCGCCAGTCGAAGGGACGGAGTAACATGAACCACTCCCGACCCATGAACTAGGGAGGGAGAACCGTCTGCAACGAGGACCGGGGGCAACCGATCATGCTGTTCAAGTAGAGAGAAGGACTGAGGATTGCCCGTCATGTGATTAGTTGCACCAGAGTCGATGAGCCATTTACCTTGAGTTACCACATGGGCACTACCTGAGGAGGTGACAACAGAGGCAGATGGCTTGGAGGAGGAGGAGGAAGAGTCACTGAAGGGGCAAAGATGGGGATGCTTCATCCAGCAGCGTTCGGAAGTATGGCCGGTGCGGCAACAGTGAGAGCAAAGGTAGCAGGAAGAAGCACGTCCGTCGGACTGGTGACTGCGGCTACCAGAGCCACTCCGCTGAGTTTGATGAGCATAGTGGTCCGGTGGAGGAGGAGCGGGCAGAAGAGGGCGCTGAAGGAGAGAGGTGACAGCGGCGATGCGGGGAGCGGTGGCATCTAAGGTAGGAGATTCCGCCTCACCCAGAATTTGCTGGCGGATTATGTCATAAGTATCAGGAAGCCGGAGCAGATAACACACAACCAGAAGCTCCTGGAAGTGCTTATGTTGTTGAGCCAAATCCGCAGAAAAGGGGTGATTCTGAAGAATCTCGGCCCCAAGAGCCTGAACATGTTGGTAGGCAGCAGCAGGAGACAAGGTACGACGGGCAAAGAGGTCCGCATACAACGTATAGATGCGGGACGTCTGAGCCCCTTTGGAGTACAGAGCTGCAAGATGAAGCCAAGCGGCCTTTACCGTCTCATCATGACGGATGATGGGAAGGCACTCATCGAATAGGCTGTTAGCAAGTCAAGTAAGCACAAGCGCGTCACTCGTATCCCAGTCATCAAAGAGAGGTGAAGTGGTAGGAGGAGGGTCATCAATGAGATGGTGGCGTTTGTGTTGCGAGCGGAGGAGAAAGGTGAAAGAGATGCTCCAATCTGGGTAGTTGGAGCCGACAAGCTTGGAAACTGTGCCAAGGTTCCTGGAAGGAGTAGGAGGAAGAGGCGGAGCTGGATTGGCAACAGGGGTGGTGGCGGGAGTGGTGGCAGTAGAAGCATCAGAAAGAGCCATTGGAGCAAACAACGGAAGCCATGCGGTTAGGAAACAATCCACACGGATAGGAAGAAGAAGAGCTGCGGCAGTCACAAGGGCAGACACCAGTGGCCAGAAAAGACACGACCAAGCCGCAAATCCCAGCAGAGGGATAGAAGTCGAGCAGCTAGAAGATAGTCTGCTCGAACAGAAGCAAATACCAATAAGGCACGCAAGGCAACAGGTCGCGGCGATAGGAAGCGGTGACTTAGCACAGGTAACAAAGAGGTCGTGCACACATAGTGCAACGATAAGAAGAGAAAGAGGCCGCGCGGACAGGGCGCATACGGGCGAAGCAAGTCACGCGGACAGGGAAGGCGCACAGAATCAGGAGGAGAATATCGAACCTCCCTTTGATACCATGTAAAAGCCGAACAGAAACATGTAAAAGCCGAACAGAAACAAACCGGAAGTGGTTTAACTAAAACTTTATTATCCGAAAAAAGTATCTATTACAAAGGTATGACCTCCATTATATAGAATGGAGGAGAGAGGAGAGAAAACAAATAAGAGATGTGGGACTAAAAAATTACTGGACACAAGCGGACTATACATACACAAACCGCACAAGTCATGCGGTTAGACTGAAGGGCTAACCACTCGGCTACTACCACAGAGAGAGAGAGAGAGATTGTTATGGGAGACCGCTAGACCTCCCGGTCTCCAAGTCGCCAGAGACAAACCGCTAGACTGCTTGGACCTCAGACAGCAACACACGGCAACCAAACTACTGAAGAGTAACAACATAACCGCGCGGTCATCAACCCGCCAAGTCAGACCGCCAGACCGCCCGATCACCAACTTCAACAAATCCATCCATCCAAATGAGTTGAAATTTTGGTTGGGGATCACTCTTACCTATATCTATAATATATCCAATAATGGGAATTTTTGGAAAAAATTTCCTAAAGTTTTTGTCGAAATTTAATAAACCTTTCATGATTTATTTAAGAGGTTTAATTACCTCTAAACTCATCAAAAATTTGGAGTTTGTCTCTTAGGTTCATGGCATGACTATGGTTAAAATTGCAGCCCAATTGGATTTGATTTGGACAGGTTTTAGTTTGACCAAAGTATGACCCTTAAGGGGTTAATTTAGGGCAAAGAGTGTTTGGGGGCATAGAAGGGCCAATTCTCACCCAAAGGGGTTGGGACTTGGGCCAGATCTCCATGGTTAATTTAAACACCCTTCCATGGAGCTTGGGGTGGATTAGGTTGGATTTTCCCTAGGACACTAGTTCAAACCCTAAGGTTGAACTTTGGGGGTTTGTGAAGGACATGGGGTGATATGTCCTTGTATGGACTTGGAGTTTAGTCCATGTGACCTTAGGGTGGTGAAATGCTCTAGAAAGGAATTTGGGGACATTTAGACTTAGGCACACAACTTAAACTAATTAGGGATAGTTTAGGCCTATACCTTTTATGAAAATATTGAAGGGTCATATGACCTTGGATCCTTATGAAATTTTGGTAGAAGAGTTTTTATGACAATAGGAGTCTCTAAAAGTAATTATAGGATGATTAGAAAACAGTAGATCGTACTTGTAGTTATAATCTCCACCTTGCCCTTTTCGATGATATCGAAATAACCATGGTTAGATTAACTTAGAATGATATGATACTCTGGCAAGGTTAATTAAATATCATTTAGAGACACTAGTAAATTATTTGAATCATTCGAGCTTTTTCTTTTGGTACTTCATGTGTAAAGTGAACTAGTGCACCTTATATTGAAAAATAGATAATAAATACAATATCTTGCTGAAAATTGTGTTACTTGGCCAGGTAATCTTTTATGGCATAATAAAGTCTAAAAAGGTATTATATGTTATTTTGATGAGTTTATAAGAATGTTGCTTAACAAAGTGCACTTCAATGGAATTATTTGAAGTATTTTTATACTAGTTCACTTACATTGGAATTGCATTAAACTTAGTCAGTAGTGTTTTATGATCATTATAAGGCTCTGGTAATTTTTATATAATTTTTTAGACTACGATTTATGGTACTCCCTTCATTAACTCTAATTATTTGAATTACCTTGAATTACTTATTTAGAGGTCATTACATCTATATAAATCTATAAACTTTGGTATATACTGATATATTGCTGTCATATAGTGTTCATAATTTTTATGTAGCCATAACTTAAGGAAATCTAGTACTTCATGTTCAAAATTACCCATGACCTAACTTTTGGAAAAATCTAATAAATATTAAATTAATTAAGAAAATTACAAGTCTCCGGATTTACTCTAACTGTGTCATGATAGACTCACAATAATTATCTTAGGGCATTTGGATGAAAATTTGGAGTACCTCCTATCATGTACATCATATAGCTTAGGTTGGTCTGCATTTAGCAAAACTGTGGAATTTGTGATAATATGTGGAATGGACATATAGAGATGGGTTATTGGTTTACTGATCTTGGTAAAGTGAAAAAAAAAGAGTGCTTCGTTAGGAGTCATGATGAGGAGAGGGTTGGGTTGACTAGTGTTAAGAGGTGCTCGGGATCGACGAAACATCGTCTTTCCTGTGGAGAGAGAGTCAAAATACACTATGGTTAGATCCAGAATAATGTTAAAAGGGATCGAGAATTGGGTAATAACTAATAATAATAAGTACCTTGCAAAAGTTAGCTTTGGGCTTCAGCCCATCGTAGTTCCTAGTGCCCTCAAGAGCCCTTCACAGGAAATGCCTTGGGCAGTCCAAGGTTAACGTTAGTCGTAGGAATAAATGGAATGCAAGAGTAATTAGAAATACTCTAGGTTTGCACTTACACTCACACTCCCGGGTGTTGTGGGAGTTAGGTTATGTCTCACGAGTGGTAGGCTCGGTGGGTTTGGTGATGGGCAGGTTAGCCCGGCGAGCTGATGGCTCTGATGGTTTTGTGACGGACGGGTTAGTCTCAGGAGCTTTGGATCGGTAGATATTTGTGACGGATGGGATTTTTCGGGGAGCTTTGGATAGGTGGGAAATACATTAATGTTGCATGTGTATAAGATATAAGGTGGTGGGTCTTCGGTATTGGAGGGTCGTCGCACCGACACCAGTACGTTGACTCGGTAAGTGTGGTTTAGCACTTGGCCAAATAAAGTCCGGTGCGGCAACCAACAAGAGTATGCAGGAGCTCCGCTTAGTGCACCAGCATTGTAGCGTACGATAGGTCTGACTAGTAGTGCTGATGTCGGTTTAGAGGTGGGCGAAGCCCAACCCACCGCTTCTATTTGCCACTACAGAGGTATACTGGGAGGTTAGGCTCCAGAAAGGGGAAACTAAAGGTCTGTGTGCACAGAGTCGGGTGTGTGAGCTGCACTTGCATGTTCATACTATAGCATACTTGCATGACATAGAATCATCATTGCATATAACCCTTGACACCTATTGTATAAATTGGTATGGGACTCTTTATACAATAGACCTTGCAAAACGACCCCTTGGTCTATAGGTTTGTATGGGCATTCCTATAGTTCATGGTTACTTACTTAGTTTACCTTCTTGTACTTGTACTTGCTCACTATGTTCATGTGTATACTCGTACTGCTTACCTACTATTTGCTTACTTATACTTGCTAAGGTTATATGCTCATGTTAGACTAGTTCCTTCGTCACCTGCTTACTTTGTTACTCTCCACCTTCATTACCTTCTCTTTCCTCCTACCCGCTCAGTTCGTAGGAGCCATGGGGGAGGGGTGGGGGATGATAGGACTTAGTTTTTTAGACTAACGGTCGTTGACCAAATCATTTTAGGGGATCGTGGAGCCCTACTAGGAGATGCAGCCCCAGAGATCGGTGCGCTTAGAGACGGGACAGTCTAGCACGGGAGTTCAAGCAGCAGGGATAGTGAGTCCCGATCATTAGTACTTACTAGAGATTTGCTTCCGTGTTGAGGACTTGTAATGAGGATTATAATGTATCGGGAAGGAGCCCGTTTTTATTAGTACTCTGGTTTTTCATTACTATGGACTCTCCCTTCGTGGAGATTTATATTCATGTGATTCTTATGGACAAGTATTTGAGTTTACTATTACTCTATTATATTTATTCTACTCTTTTGCGATCGGTATGGCCGGCAGGATCGT